>NW_021026704.1:1268146-1283850 GCF_004153795.1 Camellia sinensis | reverse complement strand
TCCTTCTCAAGGGGGGACACCTGCCTTTGAGACGACTGCCAGAGGTTCTTCATCGCCAGTGCCTTCGAATATTTTGGATTTGAATCTCAGTGATTTTCACATTGATAGTGATGCTTTTGGTCTTTCCCCTTATCGTTCGGCATTCTCAGGTTCGGGACCTCTGCCGGGAGTTACCCCTCCGGGTGGTTCATCTAACCCGATAGACATTGGGGAGATTCCTGAGACTAGCAGCTTTCCGGCCCCAATTCCTCCTTCAGCTTCTGGCAAAGTATCATTTCTCCATTATTGGGTAGCTCCTGAGTTTGCTTCAGTTCTACAGCTTGTGCATTCAAGTTACCCGGAGACCTTTGCTTCATTTGCTTGCCAGTGTCCACTCATTCAGACTGCTCTTCTCGAGTCTTTTGCCACTATCTTATATAGCTTGGACAGGCAACGGTTGTGTGACCTTAATGGGAAAGTAGTCGAGACGGCGTATCAGGGGATCTCTGACATGGAGCGTCACCAAGTGGACTTATCATGGCTTCGGAAGCGCCTGGATATAGCTTCGAACGCCAGTCATCGGCTGGAACTTATGTCTGTGCTTGCTTCTTATCGCACCTCTATAGATGAGATAAAGGCAACTCTTCGTGAACTTGAGTCGGGTTATGCTCGGGCCTTGGAGACTTTAGAGGCACACTCTACTGTTTGTCCTCCAGATGGAGACTTTAGGAAGGATTGAGTTTTTTTTTATCATTACTTTCTTGCCCCTTTCGATAAAAATGTTTTATCTAGGACAATGCAATGAAATGACAAAATTTTTGTTGTTTGGATATTTTCGCATTGTTTTCTCATTCTACTTGATAAAATATTTATTTCGAATGATAGAACAATCATATGCACATGTTTATAAAAGCTGAAATATTCTCATTAGTTCTTCAACTTTCTTGACGAAAGTATAATAGATTCACTGTAAGTGATGGGATAAAACATGCACCATAGAGAAAACCAGCTTCTTCATAACGTAAGGGAAATACAACTTTTAGACAAAGTAAGAAAGTGAAAATGAATTTCAACATAGATGAGTCCAATTATGGGTAGTAATGCTTGATAAACTTTGCATTGAGCGGGCCAGTTCGGAAGCCGTCTTCAACCCTTACAAGTTTGTAGTACCCGCTTGAGCTTGCCTGAACCACCTTGTAGGGCCCTTCCCATTTTGGAGAAAACTTGGGTAAAGGCTGTCCTCGCATGATTGGGTCTACAATCTTCCATACTAGATCACCTTCTTCAAACTTCCTTGGTATCACAGTCTGGTTATAGGCTCGGGGGATGGACTCATGATACCTTTCCATGACTTTTGTAGCTCTGTCATGCTTTTCCTCTAATGCTTCCAATCTGGTGGTTCGAGGCTCCAATACCATCCCTGAGGCGAGAGCCATTCGAGCGGATGGCGTTTCCAACTCTATAGGTAACACTGCCTCGGACCCATACACAAGGGAGTAAGGAGTTGCTTGAGTTGGCTTTCTCTTCGAAGTGCGATACGCCCACAGGGTTACTATCAACTGTTCGGACCAAGTCCCCCCAAACTCATCCATCATCTTGCTCAGAATCCTTATCAGTGTCTTGTTTGTGGCTTCCGCTTGCCCGTTCCCTTTTGGATAGTAGGGTGTGGATTTGTGATGCTTCACTTGGTAAGTCTCTAGGAGGCTCTTTAGAGTAGCGCGAGTCATAATGTTGATAGAGGCTCCACTGTTTAGAAAGGCCCTTTTGAACTCAACCTCGTTAATAAAAGCAGTCATATAAAGCGGGCAGTTGTGAGAAAAGGGATACTTTCGATCAATCTCGGAGAAAGTAATGGCACTAGATTGCTCTTTTGCCTTCCTCGGGATAGATCCCTCAGTCGACATGCATTCCTCATGGTGTGCCTCGGCTATATTGATGATAGCCTTGGTGATTTCTGTTCTTGCCTCCCTGGAAAGTCTAAGCTGGTCGAAGAATTGCTTGAACTTTACAGTCTTGCAAGGTTTTGGCATAGTGATCCAGATCTTTCTCCACTCTTCGAGGCTCGTAGTTAACCATCTCCTTGGTTTCTTCAAAATAAGATGCCACATAAACATGATGTCCTCCTCTTCCATAGTACATTTCTCCTCTTTCTGGATCAAAGGGACCTTCGACATGAGTCATGAAGGCTCTGCCCTCTAGATCGAGAGCACTTCTATAGTAAACTTGCTCACCCTCGGGCTCGAAGATGTCGTCCAGATAACAATCATCATCATCAAGATTGGTGATAGCCTCAATCATCGGGCCTTCATAAGCTATCATAGCAACATTCTTGCCTTTGTCTCAATGTTGAGAATATAGTTGTTCTCGAATGTCTTGCATTGATGATATGGTCGGACTGTATGTTGAACCAGTGTGCTTAATGTGTCTGTATAGGTTAAGGAGCCAACTGTGAGTAACAATGTTGTAAAGATATATTTAAATTATAATGGTTTTCTGAATGTTATTCTTAAGTACTGTTTCTGAAACAATATGAATTATTGAACGAATGATTGTCCTATTTTATAAACTGTATTCGTGGCATCCATAACTTACTACTACTGTTACTGCTACTATTTACTGTTACTGTTACTGTTACAGAGATCTCTGTCAGTTCCAATTCTTGGAACTATTGTTACTGTATTTATGGCCATCAAATGACTGTTAGGTCTTTATGACCTACTGTACTGTTCTGCTATTGGATATACTACGTATGACTGATATAAGTTTATTAAATGTATGAGATACTGCTTTGTGAATTGCTTTATTATTGAAACTGACTACTTTAAATGACTGAAAAGACATCATTCATAACCTCTTTACACAATTGTTATTCACTGGGCTTTAGCTCATTGTTTTATATATGTATGTAGGTGACCAAGTTCAGGACCGGACCTAATGGCGTCGACCTACCCTCTGTTTTGTGAAGCCAACTGTTGTGCCTCCC
The DNA here is from genome assembly GCF_004153795.1 of Camellia sinensis. NCBI lineage: Eukaryota > Viridiplantae > Streptophyta > Magnoliopsida > Ericales > Theaceae > Camellia > Camellia sinensis. The sequence continues at coordinate 1,280,888 of NW_021026704.1, read as the reverse complement.
TTTGAGGTTCCTTTTGGACTAAATCCAAGGCTTTTCGGGTGGTGCTGAGGACACCCTTTTGTCATTGTGTTTATGTTATGGTTTGGCTTATATCTTTTATCTTGACTGGGTTTTGTTAACGGGATTAAATTCCCTAAATTGTGTAAATGTTTTGTACATATACTTGAGATGGATCTTGTATACAATTGTATATAATCTATGAAGTTGTTTTGTTTCATGTAAGTCCCACAACTCATTGAACGATTTTACTTTAATATTGTTAGCTTCCGCCAACCCCTATTACTGTTTATTGTTAAAGCAGGCCTTTGGTAATCTCGGATTGCTGGCCGGTTACGTCTCTAATCCATGGGGTGAGGATTGTGTTGTGACGGAATGGTATTAGAGCACGAGTTATACCACACACACATGTCCAAAAAGAAAATAAGGCATTACATGAACATGTGTGGGTGTGTGTGGACTTGTGATGTGCATTTGTAATGTCAATGTGCATCTCTAATGTAAATATACCTGAAAAACTACAATTCCTATGTTTATTATTACCCTGTTTACATATAGACCGATGGAGAATGCAAGATATACAGATGAATCTAAATTGTCGGATGCAAGAATTGACCGATTGAAAAGAATGGTTGAGTTATTGACAGAATCCTTGAGACAACAACAAAGACAACCATTTCTATCTCCTCCTCAGCTACCATTCCTAATTGAGCCACACAACAATGATGATATCATTGCCCTGACACCAAAATTTATTGAAATGAAGCCACCAACCTTTCAGGGAGGTCTCGACCCTTTGAAAGTCGAAGCTTGGATTTTGGAAATAGAAAAGTTGTTCGAAGTGTTTCCATGTTCAAAGGTACAAAAGGTGTTATTAGCCACCTTTACTTTACAAGAAGAGGCAAGACGATGGTGGGTGCTTGTCCGAAAGAGCAATGGTTCTATGACATGGGCTCAATTTAAGGAGGGTTTTTATGAAAAATATTTTTCCCGGTGTGTCTGTGACCGTAAAGTGTCAAAGTTTGAGCAGTTAAAGTAGGGCACTATGTCTGTGGCTAAATATGAGACTAAATTCACAGAGCTCTCTGGGTATGCACCGCAAATGGTAGATACTGATTATAAGAAAGCTAGATGTTCTTAAACTAACAATGTAGATGTTCTTGATCGCGCTCTCATGTCCAAGGCTAACATTGCAGCACTTAAGCAAGCCAAGATGCTGGTGAATGAATGGAAGGAAAAAAGACAAGCGTTCAATTTTAAGAAGGGTAGGAACAATTCACAGAATAAGAAACAAAATACGGCGTCTTCGACTAGCTCCAGCCAAGAGACTGATTCTCTACCACCATGTACAGAATATGGAAGAAGACATAAAGGAGTTTGTTATAAAATTTTTGGGCTAGTTTCTAATGTGGCAAAACGGGCCACATAGTTAAAGACTGTCCTCTTTTACCCCAAGGCACAAGCAAACCCTTAGCAAGTTCAGTGGCATCAGCCTCTACACCGAAATCTAACCCTAAAGTGATGTCAGGGAAAGAAACATTGAAGCAAGGTCGGGTTTTCTCTCTTGTACTGGAAGATGTCCAGAATACGGAGACAGTAGTGTTAGGTATACTCCCTATCTGTGCCCAGAATGCTTATGTTTTGATTGATTCAAGGGTTACACACTCTTTTGTATCATATGCTTTTTCTCAAAAATTAACTAGACCACTGGAACCGAAGAATTATCTGTTAGCTATGTCTTCACCCATTGGAGGGTCTTTGACTTGTGCATATATATATCTTGCGTGTGAACTTGTTGTTGGGGATATGATTTTATATGTTAATTTGTTACCACTAAACATTGATCATTGTGACGTAATTTTGGAAATGGACTGGTTATCGAAATACCGTGCGACTATTGACTGCGTAACTAAACAAGTTGTTTTCCATCCACCTAACTTGCCTGAATTTACGTTTAGTGGATTCGATGTTGTATCTCCCCCATAGTTGATTTCATCCATGAAGGCGAGTTAATTGCTTAGGAAAGGTTGTCGTGGGTATTTGTGTTATATACTGCATGTGCCTATTGTTGAGAAAACTAATGTGGATAATATTCCAATAGTTAGAGAATTCCCAGATGTATTTCCAGATGATTTGCTAGGGGATTTGATTGACAAGGAGATTGAGTTCACTATTAAGGTGATATCAGGTACACAACTAATTTCCAAAACTCTGTACCGAATATCAACTACTGAATTAAAAGAATTGATAATTCAATTACAAGAGCTGTTGCACAAAAAAATTATTAGGCCTAGTACGTCATCGCAGGGCGCTCCAGTCTTACTTGTGAATAAGAATGATGGGTCATTGAAGCTTTGTGTTGATTACCAAGAATTAAACAAGGTGACTGTGAAGAACAAGTACCCGTTATCACGCATTGATGATTTGTTTGACTAATTGTAAGGGGCACAAGTATTTCCTAAAATTGATCTTAAATCCGACTATCATTAGTTGAAAGTTAAAGTCGAAGATGTGGAAAAGACTGCCTTCCGAACAAGGTACGATCATTATGAATTTCTTGTTATGCCTTTCATGGTTACTAACGCACCAGCTATTTTCATGGATCTGATGAACAGAATTTTCATGTCGTTCCTAGATGAATTTGTTGTTGTTTTTATTGACGATATTTTGATTTATTCCAAACGTAAAGAGAAACATGAACACCACTTGAGACTTGTTTTGCAAACCTTGAGAGAGAAGAAATTATATGCTAAACTGTCTAAGTGTGAGTTTTGGCTTGATAGTGTTATGTTTTTGGGGCATGTAATAAAGAAAGATGGCATTTCAATTGATCCGCAGAAGATAGAAGCAGTTGTGACTTGGCCTAGACCAACCAATGTTACCGAAGTCCGAAGTTTCTTAGGTTTGGCCGGCTACTATCGCAGATTTGTGAAAGATTTCTCCAAAATTACTTTACCTCTTACACAATTGACACAAAAAGGACTACCATTCGAATGGACTGATCACAGAGAGTCAGCGTTCCAAGAATTAAAGACTTGACTTGTAACTGCACCAATTCTCACCTTACCCTCAGGTACAGATGGGTTTACTATTTTTAGTGATGCATCTTATAAAGGTTTGGAGTGTGTATTGATGTAGAATGGAAAAGTGATCGCTTATGCTTCCCGCCAACTGAGCCCGCATGAAAAAATTACCCGACTCATGATTTAGAGCTTGCCGCAGTGGTTTTTGCATTGAAGATTTGGTGCCACTATCTGTATAGGGCAACATGTGAAGTGTATACGGATCATAAGAGTCTCAAGTACTTTGTCACCGAAAAAGAGTTGAATATGAGACAACGTAGATGGTTGGAATTGGTTAAGGATTATGATTTGCAAATTTTATACCATCCAAGGGAAAGCTAATACTGTTACCGATGCCCTCAGTCGGAAATCAATTGGAAATTTGGCTTGTTTACTCACCAGACAGAAAGAACTGCTATGTGATCTTGAGAAATTTGAAGTTGAGATTGTTTTACAAGAACAAGGTGGGACATTGGCTACTATTTCTGCTCAATCGGCACTTATTGAGGAGATTAAAGAGAAACAACACCAAGATGACTTTTTGAAGAAGGTCATTGATGAACGGGAATCCAAACCAAGGCCGGACTTTAAATTCGAAAACAATGTATTGAAATTTCAGGGATGGTTGTGTGTGCCAAATGATTCTGAACTGAAAAGTCGAATTTTGCAGGAAAGCCACAATTCAAAACTTTCCATCCATCCAGGAAATACAAAAATGTACCAAGACTTGAAACTTAATTTCTGCTGGCCGAGAATGAAAAAAGAAATTGCCGAGTTTGTATCGAAATGTCTACATTGCCAACAAGTCAAAGCTGAACATCAACTACTCGCAGGCTTACTTCAGCCCTTACCAATACCGGAGTGGAAATGAGAACATATTACTATGGATTTCATTGTTAGATTGCCTCACTCCAGTAAAGGTATGGATTCAATTTGGGTTATTGTTGATCGATTGACTAAATCTGCTCACTTCTTACCTGTCAAAACAATTTATGATGCGGACAAATTGGCTACAATTTATATTGATGAGATTGTTAGATTGCATGGAGTGCTTGTGTCTATTGTTTCTGATAGGGACTCGAAGTTTACATCGAGATTCTGGCAAAGTCTGCAAATGGCATTAGGTACTGAATTGATGCTGAGTAGTGCATACCATCCTCAGACAGATGGCCAATCAGAAAGAACCATCCAGACTCTGGAAGATTTACTGCGTATGTGTGTTCTTGATTTCCAAGGAAATTGGGAAAGTCATTTACCTTTAGCTGAGTTCGCCTATAACAACAGTTATCACTCGAGTGTTGGTATGGCGCCTTTCGAGGCTTTATATAGCAGAAAATGTCGATCTCCTATTTGCTGGGCAGAAGTTGGAGACAGGCCTTTACTTGGGCCCGAGATTGTACACGAGACCACAGAAAATGTGAAACTAATTCAACAGAGATTGAAAACCGCACAAAGCCGACAGAAAAGTTACGCGGATGTACGAAGGCGAGACAAGGAATATGAAGTGGGTGATCATGCTTTTGTTAAAGTGACACCAATGAAAGGACAGACTCGTTTTGGGGCTAAGGGTAAGCTAGCACCGAGATATGTTGGGTCGTATGAAATCATTGAAAAGATTAATCCAGTCAACGTGAAAAAGGAGGATGATAGAAGAGAAGGTACCCGGATCTCTTTCCTTTAGACCCTACATTCTTCACAGAAGAAAGTACCTAAGTTTGAAGGACCAAACACCTTAAGGTGGAGAGAATGTAACAGCCACCACCTTAATTATGTGCTAAATTATGAGATTGCCTTAATTATGTGTTTTATGGGTTTTATGTTAACTTATGTGCCAATTGTTAATTGCCATGTGTTATTGTCTTGTGATTATATGAACAGATACATTGAGAATAGGAAATAAACCTGTCTGAATCAGTAAACCATAAGATTAAAATTAAATATTTGGGATAGACAACTAGAGCCTGATTCACAGTAGTATGGTTAAATTTAGTGTGTTTTGAAGTGGTATGAGATCAGAATGGAATTCGTTAAGTGCATTTGATTTATTAAACTAATTTGGGATTAATTAAAATTTTAATTCAACAATAAGAGAAAGATATAGAAATAGATATTTTGTAGAGATTTCAGAGAGAATTCCAGAGATGAGAGAGAGAGAGAGAGAGAGAGAGAGAGAGAGAGAATGCTAGAGAAAGCTTAAGAAGAGGAAAAGGTGTTTAAGCAAGGAAGGCTCCATAGATCATCCATCTAAGATAGGATCTCTCTCTTAATTCCTTAGATTTGAGTCTTCTACACTTTTATCCTCTTGAATTTAAGTTTGATTAGGAAGCAATCATGCATAATTGTGGGTTTGGTGGTGTAACTTCATGTGGTAACTCATAAGAGCATAAAAGGGAGAAATTGTAGGGAATAGCTCAAATTTGCAATAGATACTTGTTTTCTTCCATGGTTTTTGTGTTTGAAAGGATGAATTTTGAGTTTGGAACTCAAACTTCCATGTTTTGTGATTTTATTCGTCACTTCAAGAATTTGACCCTTAAGTTGGCAACTTGAGTTTTGATTGGGAACTATGATTTATATTTGAAGTTAGATATGTTAAATCCAAGATGTTTTTAAGGGTTTTGAGCCTTGATTTGCATGAAATTGAAGTTAGATTTTGAAAACTTAAGTTCCAAATTCAGAACAGATTTTCGGACTGAAATGAACCCAGACCGCACTTGCGGCCTGAGGCCCTGCATGTGCGGCCAAATCTCCACTGTTTTAATGTTCCTTCTGCTTTAATTGCACGTGCGGTGGAATTTCTGCAGGTGTGGCCAGGCCCTCTGCACACAGTCCTAGATTCGTTTTCTGTTCGTTTTTTTTACTTCCGGGCCTCCGTTTGTATGGTTTTCAAGCGTTTTTCATGTGCATTTGCATCTCATGAATCTAATGGAAAAAAATGAATGATAAAGGACGATCTAGTGACTAAGGATCAAGTTGACCAATTAGGTTATGCATTGATGACATAGCCAGATTGTATGTTGAACCATCGTGCTTAATGTGTCTGCGTAGGTCAAACGCCGCGTCCTAACCACATGTTTCAAGGAGCCAACTGTGAGTAACAATGTTGTAAAGATATGTTTAAATTATAATGATTTTCTGAATGTTATTCTTAAGTATTGTTTCTGAAACAATATGAATCACTGAATGAATGATTGTCCTATTTTATGAACTATATTCGTGGCATCCATAACTTACTGCTACTGTTTGCTGTTACTGTTAATGTTATAGAGATCTCTATCAATTCCACTTCTTGGAACTATTATTACTGTTTTGATGGCCATCAAATGACTATTCGGTCTTTATGACCTACTGTACTGTTCTGCTATTACATGTACCACGTATGACTGATATAAGTTTATTATATGAAATACTACTTTGTGAATTGCTTCACTATTGAAATTGACTGCTTTAAATGACTAAAAGGACATCATTCATAGCCTCTTTACACAATTGTTATTCACTGGACTCTAGCTCATTGTTTTATATATGTATGTAGGTGACCAAGTTTAGGATCGGACCTAATGGCGTCGACTTACCCTTTATTTTGTGAAGCCAACTGTTGTGCCTCACTTTGAGGTTCCTTTTAGACTAACTCCAAGGCTTTTCGGGTGGTGCTGAGGACACCCTTTTGTCATTGTGTTTATGTTATGGTTTGGCTTAAACCTTTTATTTTGACTAGGTTTTGTTAATGGGATTAAATTCCCTAAATTGTGTGAATCTTTTGTACATATACTTGAGATTGTACATAATCATATAGAATCTATGAAGTTGTTTTGTTTCATGTAAGTCCCACAGCTCATTGGACGATTTTACTTTAAGATTATTGGCTTCCGCAAGCCCCTATTACTGTTTACTGTTAAAGCAGGCCTTTGGTAATCTTGAATTACTGGCCGGTTACGTCTCTAATTCCGTGGGCCGGGGATTGGGTCGTGACATTCTTCGTGCGAGATGGATCGATCTTGGGTTTGCTTTCAAACCCAGAATTTTTTTTTCCATCCTATTAAGAAGAGATTGGAAATCGTAACAAAGATTTTGTTTTTTATTTTTGTTTTTAATCTATATTAATGTAGATTCAATTGCATTCAAATGAAGATAAAAAAAAGTGGGCTACAATATATACATTGTGAGAAGAAGATTCAATTAGAGTATTCAAAACTTTCAATTCCTGAAAACCATTCTATTTCCCCCCCCTTCCCCTTTCCCTTCCCCTTCCCCATTCCCTTTTTTTTCTTTGCTTGCTCTTGAGAAAATAAAAGATGGAAAAAAAAATTCTATAATGACGTCGTTTTGGCAGCATGGCAAGGAGCATTGCACGAAACCATGGTAGAGGATCCAGACTTTAGGTGATGTGTGTACAAAGGATATGAGTTAGGATATAATTGGAACATCAAGTGTGCTGAATGAGAAAAATAATCAAAAATCAAATTAATAAGTGTAGACTAAGAAATTTTGTACACTGAGATAAGTAGGTGTATGAAAATAGAGTTTTCCAATTATTACACTTCAAAATATGAATTTTTCAAAATTACCCTTTGAATTTTTTTAGGAACATCAATTGTCATAATTAATGAATTTAAAAGAAAGACAAAATAGGAAAGTTATGTTATTTTAGTCTTTAATTATTTAAAAGGGACTAATATTTTCAGACAATGAAAAATTGAACAAAGGATTAATATTTTAACACGAATGGAATATATTAGTAAGAAATACAAATTATTGTTTTAAATAATATTATTTTTGTCATTTTACCCTTATACTTTTGTTGGAAAAATTGCATTTTAATGCAAGTTTTCAAAAACAAAATAACAAATCAGTGGAAAAGTTTACCAATTTCAATAATTATAATTATAATTTTCTTTTATAAATTTATAAATATTTTATAAAAATATCATTGTTTTACAGTTTTACCTACTTTTCTATCTATACTTTTTCTACAACGGATTTAGCAGTCACTGCTGTGCAATTAAATGGATTGTTATGTAGTTAAATGGGCCCATTTCGGGATCTATTTGAATGATCCGAACTATTCACATTTTAGAGTACATCGAGTAGAACATACCTATAAAAAATCAAATTAATCAGATATTGTTAACCCTTTCATCCACTCACATTTGTATATATAAAAATAAATGATAATTGTGATTTAAAGTATTAAAATGAATACAAATATGAGTAAATGAAAGAGTTAACGATATCCGATTAATTTAATTTTTTTCAAATATATTTTATTTGATATATTTTAAAATATAAACGATTCAAATTATTAAAATAAACCTCAAAACGAGCCTATTCACTGCACAACAATGATTGCTACGAAGGGGCACAATAGTCACCCCATTCCTTTCGGAGCTCGCTAGGAAATGCGTCCGCGTTGATAAAGTCATATGTTGCCTACAACAATCGGTAGCGATGGGCAGTAGCAGGGGACAAGGGACACATGGATAATCAGGTGAATAAATAAATAAGTATGGATAATTAGGTAATTAAATAGATAAATAAGTACAAATATAATTAGGCGGATAAATTGCTAAACAAGTACAAATAAACATATAAGTTAAGATAATATAATATTTTAAATTATTATTGTCCTTAAAAAAAAATAATAGTAGAGTTTGTAACAATTATTCCAACAACAAATTTAAATTATAGTCCAAATGCCCTTAAAATGAATAATGCTATGTACACACTCCTCAAAAAGTGTATATCATATATGTTCTTATTACATATTTTATGGTGTGTATTCTGTATTTTAATAGTAAATATTAAGTATGTTTTTTTGTAGAGTTACGACCATTTATGATTCAAAAATGAAGTTACAAATTTTACAATAATATTACACATCTTTTGGTTAGAAATATTTGGATAAAAAATGCGTAATATTATCACAAAATGTATAACTTTATTTTTGAATCATAAATTATCGTAACCTTACTAAAAAATTATGTAGCATTACGACAAAAGTACATAAAATGTATCACAAAATTACATAGCATAATGCATATGATACACATCTTTTGAGAGATGTGTACTATAACATTTTCCTAATATTGTATATGATCATAATCAAATTACTGAAACATATTAAGGGCAAACCCTAGACATTTGGCCTACTAGTTGTATAGTACCCTTTGGTCATGTTTGATTCACTTCACTATTAGTGAAGTATTAATAATCCTATCAAATTAGTGTGGTGTTAACTATCCCACCCCTACCCCATTACTAATAATCCTACAAATTTGTTGGATTAATTATCCATTGGATTAATAATCCTAAACCAAAGTGTCAAAACAAACATAGGATGATTGGGCTCACGGATTAATAATCCCAATCCCATGCTTTAATCCTTCCAATCAAACATATTATGATATAAGGTCTCGGATTCAATTCATATAAAAAGGTGTTTAATATCCTTTGTGGTGGTTGATTTATTTCTCCCTTATTATGAGAGTGGTTGTTGGACACTTGGGTTAATAAATTAGTTGTTAAATTTTGTTGACTTTATAATTATTATGTGCTAGTGATCTGTATGTTTGATGTTATACATATTTTTCATAATGTAATTACTCTCTTATCTAATGATAAAAAAAGGGAGGGGGTTCAAAAAAGAGAAAACTACACAAAAAATAGAGGGGTGCAACTATATAGTTTGAATTGCACCCGATCACACAATGAGTTCCACCCATCATGTTTATGTAATTTATTTTATTTTTTTGGACTCAACAGTGAGTAATTCCTCCTAAAAAAGCACCAAAAATATTTAATCGTAGCTCACCGCTTGACATTACAAATCGTCAGTTACAAATGGGGTTCAAGAATTTTCGGTCTAAAATTTAGGATTGATTTATGTGTGGGTGATTTTCTGACCACACTGCCCGCTTAGTAACCAGCTAGAGAGCACCGGCAGAATAGATGGCACCTGGCTGACCTGCAACAGAAAGAGAAGATTCCGGCGGTGGTTCGTCCACCCGGGGCACTCCAACGATCAAATCAGTATATCTCTCAAAGATAAATCAAGTGCTAAACTCACAAGCTTGAGTATCAAAAGCATACCTTAGACCCATGGGGGTGCCTCTCTTTTATAACCAACATAAACCTAGTCCCAATAGAAGCCTAACTTCTATGGACTCAGGATTACTGCTAATCTTGGACTCCTAGTAAGATTAGGATAAACTCTCTAAGAGTCTTATCTTTACCCAAACTGAAGTCTTCTCCCAATCTAGGACTCTTGTCCATATCTAGGTTGAGTTCCCTCTTTATTCTAGGACTCTTGTCCTTTATCCGCTTATCTCGGATTCCGATATCTCCGAAGATAACCTCGGCCTTGCCGAGATCACCTCGGCGTCACGACCAGGACACGTGGCACCTCGGCTGACACTTCAGCGTCACCTTGTCACGTGTTGGTACTCAGAAAATATATCCCTACAACTGCCCCCTAGGTTCTATCTACCTCGGCATTCTGAGGTGATAGAACCTACACTGTTCGTTCATCTGTGCCCCTCTGTCCGAGATCAAACTCACCGCCTCAAAGTTCCCTGGACTTTACTATCCACTTGTGTCAAGTATCAAGATTCATGCCTTTCAGGCTACTTGAGATCGCACCTCCTAGCCGATGTTCTGGTTCCATTAATTCGTAAACTCCAAGAGCTTTGTAACTGCTCCACACTCTCTGGTGAGTTCCCTATTTCCAGTCATCTATTTGACTCCGGCGATTTTCATATCGGCGTTCATTTCACTTTGTAGGTTCATAAACTCTTTACTTGCTATTAAGCTCAATCTTTCATAACTCTTCTGAATCTGTTTACTTGCCATCTGTTGCCTTCTATTTTCGTCTGTCTTCAAGTTTTGAATTGTTTGAATGCCTGGCACTGTTCTTGTCATATCCGCTTTCTGTTGCTAGCATCGTGTCTGGGTCATTACTTTCTTGTTCTTTACATACTTACTTAGTACCTGTGTACGTGGCTTTATTCTTTGAACTTTGTCATCTTCTTGACTCTGATTTTTCTCTTCTTGTTTTTCTTGTTGTATCTCCAGATTCTTACCTTCGTTTCTGTTTTCTGCATAGTCTTAGAACCATGTCCCTTCTTAAAATTGTTGTCGAGATAATGGTAGAGAAGCTCTCCCAGCTGACTGCCAATGCTGAACCATCGTCAACCGTTGAAGTAGATTAGTCCGGCGTTCTTACCCTAGTCCCTAGTTCTTAGGGTCGTCATCTTTGTACTTTTGTTTTCTTTGCATTTGTAACCTTTTTTGCTTCTGAAAAATGTCTGTTGTTGGCCGATGTTAACATTCCTTGCTTCTTGATTATCATTCCTTCTTCCACTGTTTTTGATAGTCATGTCGGGTAATTGACTTCTCGGATGACCCTGGGCTCCAGAAGTCTGTCTACTACTTCCTCTACTGCTTCGACGTGCATCAACGTCGGTCCTCTTGCTCGTTGAATTACAGGTTTGGCCGACCTGTCGACGTTCAGTTGGTGACATGTGACATCGGGGTCAATATCAGGCATTTCATAAGGTGTCCAGGCGAACACCTCTATGTTTGTTCTCAAAAAATCTTCCAGTTCTCTTTCCTTTTCTTCGGCTAAGCCTGAGCCGAGAAGAAAGAAGCGCTCTTCGTCGCCCTCCTAGACGAGGATTTTCTTCAGTGCCTCTTCACTCTTCTCGGCCGGTTCCTTGCCGATGTCTTCTAGGACTTCCATGTCCTCATCTTTAATTTCTGCCTTTTCTGGCTCTCGTATGCTACAGGTAGATTTCATTGCTGCCATGGAGCAATTCTTCACCTGCAGCTGATTGCCTCTGACTTCCTCTATCTCATGCTCTATTGGGAATCGCAATAGTTGATGCAGTGTTGAGGAAACTGCCCCCATTGCATGCAACCATGGCCTTCCCAAGATGATGTTATATAGCGAGGGTGTGTTAATCACCATAAATTCTGTCTTGATCTTCTTAGTACCAGCTTGTACTTCCACGCTTGCTGCGCCCAGTGGCCATGTCGGCGTTCCATTGAAGCCGACCATAGGGTTGCTGGATTGTTCCAGGTCGTCTGGGTGAAGGCCCAGCTCCTTGTAACATCTAACGTACATGATGTCACAAGAGCTGCCTTGATCTATTAGGATACGTTTCACTTGGCATTCCCCAATCTGGAGGGATACTACCAAGGCATCATTATGCGGATGTTGGACCAGCTCCAGGTCGGCTTCAGTAAAGGCTATCACCGGCCCTTGGCACTCTTCTGGCCAATGTCTTTTTTCCCCGATTTGGTAGACATGCTGTAAATGCCTTACCCTCTGGGTCTCTCCTCTGACTTCGTTCTCGTTGACCCTTGAGTGGATCACATTAACCACCCTTGGCCCTCCTGCCTGTGGTTGCTGTGCTGGAGGTGGTGGAGCTGCTGGTGCTTGAGGCAATCTTGCCTGTTCTTCTCTGGTCCTAGCCTCATCAACAAGGTCCCCTCTGTTAGGACCACAATCTTGTGTGCCTGAAAATAGTGGTTCAAATAATAAACCGCTTTTTGCTCCCCTTTTTCTTCTCGGATTAGTACTGCAATTACTGCGTGTTCTGAAACTGCCAAGTATAAAAACAGTTCTTCTCCTGGTTCTAGATTGGAAAGAACCGGAGTTGTGGTCAAGTACTTCTTCAGGTCGG
>NW_021026704.1:1205354-1265498 GCF_004153795.1 Camellia sinensis | reverse complement strand
GAGATCTGCATCAACTCTATCATCTGCTGCCATGGAACTAAAGAAACCACCATAGAGAAATAAGACTTGCCACTCCTTGGCACGCACTCTGGGTACTTTCATTTAATACATTGATATTCAATTTTTATTTGTAAACTCATCAGAAAATTGTTATATTGTTATCACAAATATATAAAATGAATCTAATGCCTAAATTCGATGGGGAAAAAAAAACTTAAAAATTAATTTTTAAAGAAAAAAGTGTAAACCGCAAACCGCCCGCAACCGCCCGCACATTTACAAACCCTATCCGCACAAACCGCAAACCGCACTGCGGGCGGTTGCGGGTTAACTTTTTCCTAAACCGCATAAATGCGGGCGGGTCAAAACCGAACCGCAAACCGCACAAAACCGATCCGCGAACACCCCTACTTTAATGGTCTACTTATATTTTATTTTAAAATATTATTAAAAAATTCATTCTTTATTTTAAGAATTATTTTTTTATTTACTTCCACCAACAACCTTCCTATTCTTTCTCTATTCTAGTAAAATAATTTTTTACTTCTCCCAACAAACGGGGAAGTAGGAATGCTGTTGCACGGACTGCGCAACAGTGGCTACTGTGCGGTGAAATGGGTCCATTTCAGAATCTATTTTGATAATTCGAACCGTTCACATTTTAGAATACATCAAGTAGAATATGTCTACAAAAAATAAAGTTAATCGAATATCATTTACCCATTCATCCACTTACATTTGTATTTATTTTAATATTTAAATCACAATTATTATTTATTTTTTAAATACAAATGTGACTAGATCAATGGGTAAACGATATCCGATTAATTTTTTTTTGCAGACATATTCTACTTGATATATTTTAAAATGTGAACGGCTCAGATTATGAAAATGAATCCCGAAATGGGCTCATTTCACTGCACAACAATCGCTGCTGCACAGCCCGCTCAGCAGCATCTCCACTTCCAACAAACAAGCCCAAGACAGAGTGCAAAACACGCCCAAAACAGAGTGCAAAACAGCACCAGCAAAGCAGCAGATCGGTTAGGCCAATTTTGGGCATTTTCCTTCTCCAGTTACAGGCACTCACGGGACATCCAGGAGGACATCCCTTTTCGCGCCTTCAACGAAATAAATAAGAATTTATCAAATATGAGGGAGTTACAGTGACTCTCTGCAAATAGAGAGTCACTATAGCAACACTTATATTTAGAGGGTTGGATAAGAAATCTATTAGGAAAGAATTTTTGAAGAATTAACCGGTTATAATAGCTTTTTGCTATTATAATGGAGCTGCTGAGGAGGCTCTAATAAAACAGTTTTGTTTTCAGAAGTGTCTATCTCCTATAATTGGTTAGAATTGTCTAAATCAATCTATCTATAAAATTGAAGGTTGGATTCACTTGACTAAAAATAATTTTTTCGCTCAACGAAATTGCAGCACTTTCCTAACTCCTTTCTTTCTTTCTTTCCTTTTTTTTTTTCCTATGATTTTCCTCTATTTTTTCTTCATAACCATTTACAATTCACTCTCCATCTCCCTCCCTCTCTTTTCTTATTTTCTACACAAAATGTAGGATTAATGTTTTTGTAAATTTGAATGGGTTGACTAAAATAATTGATTACTTTATATTGATAGTTATTTTATGTTTGTATTTTTGGACGTGAAATAAAAATATTCATTATGAATCTAATTTTTTAAAATTTCTTTTCACATATGTCATGCGGAATTTTTTTAATTAATAAATATGACATAAATATTTTGGCGCCTAAAAGAATCTTAGTTTTTTAGACTCCAAATGTATTTTTTAGTTTTCAAAAATAAAAATGAAAAATTTTAAAGTAAATATTTTTAAAATTTGAAATTATGTAAGACTAAATTTACATTTAAAATTTTCTTTTAAATATTTTGAAATTTTAAATTATATAGGGGTTAAGTATGATAGGTTAGATATGGCTATTCTTTTTGTTTTTTACTTTTATATTAGATTTTTAAATTTAAAAGTTATAAATATTTATGTGGGCTAAAATTTTTATACCATGTGTATTTCTTAACATTTATTTTTTAAAATAAAAAATTTAGATTAATGCTTAATGTTTATAGAGTTTTCCAGACAAAAAAAAAATATAATTTGATTAATATATAGTATAGATATAAAAGATTTGTCCTAAACTATGTATTTTTCAATATAAAAATGAATTGGTAAATTGTAAATAGATAGGACAATTACAAAATAATTGTACTACAGATAAGAATATTTTATGTTGCAATTTGCACCAATCATATGAATGGTCCTATACACACATGAGACTTGCACCACCAACAAAATGAAATTATTTCTCCAATGCTCCACTGAAATGCAATTTCTCAAAAATAATATCAAGTCTTATAAATTACCTTGTGCAACCAAAGTATTGCAATGACCTAGATGTAAGGTTTCTTTAGAGAAAATAATAGGTTAGAGAGATGGAATAGAAAAGATAGGAGAGATAAGAAAAAGATTTTTTTCTTTTGTTTCCCTCCCTCCCCCCTATTTATCGTTCCTTTTGAAATAAATAAATTATGAAATTATTTATATTTTAAAATTGTTAGTTTAATGAGATAGCCAATAGCATTTTTTAAATTTATTTTTAATTGTAAAAAATTCATAAATTTACTATGAAGGAATAAAACTCTCAAAAGACTCTTAGTTAAAAAATACTGTTTGGCTTAATATAGTATAGATAGATCGATAGATAGATAAATGTTGTGCTTTCATTGCTAATAAAAATTGCTTATTCTCTTTTGGAACATGTTCATGATTTTGTTAATTTCTGACTTATTACATTTTCTTTAGTCGATTTTGATCATTTGTTGTGTACAATATTTGTTTTACTCATCTAAAACAAATTGTGACTACATATAAATTGACAGCGAAAGGGAGAGGTAGGTCAATTGCATGAGAGTAATTGATTTTGACTGGTGTTAAATTGTGTTGTTATTGCCTTCAGGCATGGGTAATTTGTTAGTAGTCCAATAATAAAGAACAAAATATTTCCATGATTCAAAAAATTAAAGGGTGCTCGGGTGATAAATTCAAATTTAGATTTTATTTGTCCAAAGCTACAAGTGCTAAAATATCAAGTCCATAAGGACAAGCTTATACGAAATGACCAAACTACCCATTCTTCATTCCGTCAATAGAGTCACGTTTTTTTTTTTTTTGTCTCTCTCTATCTAATCTATCTATATATCTCTCTCACCCATTCCACCTCATCTCTCTCTCTCCCTCTCTCTCTCTCTCTTTCTCTTTGTCGATTCTGGATTGAGCACTTCTCCCTTTAGAGCTTCGAAGGTCGAGCCACCATCGGAAGTAGCCATTAGGCACACTAATGAACTTCTTCGATTGTAACACCCCGACTTTTATTACTCGAATAACATTACCAATTCCATTACTTTTATCCAATTCATAAAAAAACATGCAGAATGTATAATCATAACATCAATAAATAATAAAATTAAATCCCTTTCGTTCATACATATGGTGCAAAATGAATTACAATTAAATAAAATGACATTATGCTTATATCATTACATAAGAAAAGGGCTTAACCCTTAATACATCAATGGCATTCTGCCTACAAGAACTAAGCCCCTTGGCCAACAAATACAGGAGATATTTTGATCTTCAACTACTCCTAAACTTTGTACCTGAAAAAGTTATATAGTCAGGTAAGAATTTCAATGGCTCTAAACAATAGCAACATATAGATAGTTACGATCATGAATGTTTCACATTATAAATATAAAAGTAATGTGACTTTTCATATCCAAAATACACATACATAATTATATCCTTTGTCAATAAATCTTCTTCATCATTCAAGAAAACTCGTTTTCTTATCTTTGCCATTCACCATTTTTTCCCATTCAAAAGATTTCCAAAACATAAATCACATTCCATAACATAATCTCAACTATAATCTCAACACATCTACCATGTTTTATAACCTAAAACACAAGGGGAAATGGAACACCTACCATAATATAGGTCAACAAGAAATAACAATACCGACCACAGGTACGGAAGGCAAATGGTCTACCCTTCATGTCACGATAAATATACAAGAAATAATTTAAACAACACTATCACGAAAACAACTAGCTTCGTCAAGTCATAATTACAACGACACGCTTTACCGGACGCGAGCCGGAAGAGAGCAGAACCTATCTCAAAGCACCATGCTTTACCAGTGGCTAACCGGAAGGAAACGAAACCTCTATATAGCCCAATACTAATCACACACTTTATCGGGCGCAAACCAAAAGGGAAAGATACCTATGTTAATGCGCTACGCTTTATCGGGTACTAACTGGAAGGAAACATACCTGATATATATATAGTACTTCCATTATCCAACTTATCACAATTCCACGTGATTCTAATTTACACAGTTAATCTATACATCATAACACGTGTATTCCAACCAACGACAATCAATACCATCCTCTAGCAATGACCAAGGACAAAATCTCTAACAATAGACACCCAACCCTCTTCATAAATTAATATAACCCTCGTAAGGAATTAAGCTCAACAGCAACAACGATAACAATAACAATATTTAACCCAAGGTATAAACCCATTTTCTTTCTCAATTTACAAAAAGTTTATAAACATCTCTTTAATTTCGGGAACCGAATCCCATTATTTCCAAATCTCTAACATGCACAACCATTTTCCAAAAAAAAAAAAAATCCTCTTTTAATTTTAAAATCCCAATTTGTTGGTATTACATCACAACACAACACAGCCACAACACTAAGTAATTTCAATATCTCAAAACAAATAATAAAATTTAGGGCCTTACGTCTAAATCACTACAATCATATTCTAATAGCATAGACATTTCAAAACCAAAGCTCAAACAAGTGATTTACCCTTTAAACTCAAAACCCTAGCTCATCTCTACATGCTTTTCAAAAATCCCAACTCAAAAGGGTTTCTCATGCTATAAGAAGTACCAGATGTGTATCTAGTAGTGAGGTATTGGGAAGACACAAAGAAATCCCAACCTCTTGAAGCGAAGAGAAAAATGAGGGAATAAAACTCAAAAATCCAACAACGACGAAAACACGATCCACTCAGATTAGTATGAAGCTCTCGATGCGCTCAACAATCTATCTCAAAATAGCAAGGTAAGGGGCCTTCTCGATGTAAGTAGATATGAGGATTTGTGTGAAAAAAAATAAGAGTTTAGAAAGAAGAGATGGTGGGTTACGGGGTAAAGAGGAAGAAAAGAGAAAGAAACAAAAAGCAAAAGTAAAGAAAGAGAGTGTATGAAAGGTTTATTTATAGTGCTAAGTCAATAGTGAAATATTATACTCAAAGTCAACTTGAATAAAAGTCAAAAGATCACAAAAAGAAACAGCCAAACGTGGTTGAAAAATTCTGATTTTTCTATCAAGTGTCGACACCTCTAGGAGGGGTATCAACACCTAGGTGAAGTAGTGTTTCAAAAAAGATTAAAACTAGCCAGGTGTCAACACCACCAAGCCCTAGTGTCAACACCAAAAAGCAATACCAAAATTTAGTTACACTGGTCTAGCAGTGTTGACACCAAGAAAGGATGGTGTCGACCCTAGAAAACATAAACAAGAGAGAAAAGGAAAGAAGTGCTGGTGTCGACCCCAGGAAGCAAAGTGTTGACACCCTAGGTAGACTTTCGAGGTTCCAAAGCACTATTTTGGCAAAATAAAACACAAAAGAACAACCCAAAACAAGTTTAGTCTAAATTTCACTCTACTAACACAAAGTTACACCTCCCAAAGGATCTAAATGACAAGAAGAAATGAAATTAAACACATCGTAAAGCCTTATAGAACACAAATGTTACATCAATCGTTTGTCTAAATCTGTCTGGCAAAGTTCTCTGATCATTGCTGGGAAATGCAACGATCGAGGCTAATAACGACTATTTCCAACTCTGATTCTCTGATGAGAAAGATCTGAGCGGTGATGAAGTGTCTTCCATGAAAGAGGCATTCACTCTCTTTGATGCCGACGCCGATGGCAAGATTGCTCTGTTGGAGCTAGGCATATTTTGATGCCGATGCCGATGGCAAGATTGCTCCGTTGGAGCTAGGCATCTTGATATGCTAGCTCAACTACCATGCTATGCTCAAATCCATTGTCGCCGAGAAGAATCTCAACTAGCCCTTTGATTTTTCCCAGTTCTTCGAGCTCATGTCCAAGCACCTTAAGCTCGAGCCCTTCAATCGCCAATTTCACCATGCCTTCAAGGTTCTCAACAAGGACGGTTCTAACTTTTCGTTGTTTCAGATCTCAAGCACATTCTCATTAGTATCGAAATTTGACTGAGTTTGACGAGTTGAAGAAGAGGAGACAGAATGAATGGAATGTGTGCTATAGAAGACTGATGATCTACGGTTGAGGACGCTTTCTAATAGCCTCAACAACCTTGCTCACGGTGGTGAGTTGACTCAACGTCGAGATCAACCGCTTTGAAAGATACAACCCAGGTTTTGTTGTTTTATCCATGATCTGTTTGTCTATGGATTGCAAAGATGAATTGTGGTTAAAATTGATTCGTAGATGTGGATTATATTCATTGTGCTTACGTCACCAACGTCGCTAGAAACTTAATCTAGAAGGTCATCGTTGACAGCGAGCCATTCATCATCTTCAAATCTCAAGCATTCACTTTCATTAATAATGATAATGATGATGATGATGATGATGATGATGATGATGATGCTAATGATGATGAACACAAATATATAACAGCTAGGGAGAGAGAGTGGGTTTAGCTCATTATCTATGAGACTCCTAAATTTTGTAAATCCTAGTAAGACCCTTACTTTTGAATTATTATAATAAAAGCCCTTAGTTCCCCATTTATTCACAAAATTAACCTTAGAACTGAAAACGTATCATAGATGAACTCGTACAAACCCTAATTGATCCTGGTAACTTAGAAATCATTTCTACGACTCTAGTATTAATTATTTAACTTTCAAATTTTAGATTAGTAGCTTAAAATCCTAGTCTTCGATTTTTATCATTTTCATTCAGTTATGTGTTTTTTAATTCAAAGCAAGATTATTCGAACCAAATTATTTTTTCTAACATTATTTTAATTAATACTACACTTGAAATAGATATTCTAATCAATTCTAAACCCACACATTTTATTTTAATTACATTTTGAGCCCAAATCATTCTTTATACATATAAAAATACACCCCTAATATTATAATCTTTTTTTCAAAATATCTACAATATGTATATATATATATAAATAAATGAGAAAAGTCCCTAAAATCTATATCACATGGCCAACCACCCTAGCATATACACTTGTCGTGTACTTTTGAAAACAATATTGCATGATTCATGGAGGAAAATTTGACCTTGGTACCATAATTCAAGCAAATTTGCCTTGTACTTGTAACTAGCTTAGTTCTAATTAAACATAACCCTAACTAGAACTTGTTTAAGTACACAATTAGGGCCCTAATCACCCCTCATTCCATTACATCCTAACTAAATCCAAGCCTATTTAATTGAATTGGAACTAAGGATATTTTTGACTTTTCACCATTCTTTTTTTTTCCCCTATAAATACACCAATCCTCTCTACACTTTTGAGCACAAAACACACCACACACTACATATTCAGCTGAGAAAGAGAGGAAAGGGAGAGAAAAAGAGAGGAGGAGAGCTTTGGTGGTAGAGGAAAGGAAAAGAGAGAAGAAATTGTGCAAACTCCTCAACTAGGCAATCAAGTAAGCCATATCACCATCTCTTCATCTATATCCTTTTTCAAATATATGTTATTAGAGATTTAAAAATCATAGTTTTAGATGTGTTGTTATGATGTTTATGTGTTCAAAGTTGATGAATTCGGCTTTGATCCTTCTTCTACTCCTATTTCCTCTTAATAAATGCAAAACTACCTTTTTTCTTCCCATGTCTCACATTTTTTCCAAAGGCATACCATCACTCTAAAAATATGCACTATTGATACATTATTTAGTATGTTTTCATTACAAAAGAAGTGAAAAATTTTCCTTAGTTGGCCTCTTTTCTTACAAACCTTCTTATTTTGAGTATTGTGTATGAAAAACCTATTTTACATCCAACTTTGAAAAATTCTAGAAAAATGTAGAAAACTCTTCTGGACCTTTGTTTTATGTCAAAGACTTCCTGAAAGAGTTATATTTCAAGGAAAATTGGTTTTATTGAAAAAGAGTGAGCGGTTTGTAAGAAAATCCGATTTTGGTAATGGTCGACGAATTTGGACAGCGCTGGAGTGTTTCTTAATTAACTAAAAATCTAGAAAAGCTATTCCATTTCCAAACAATGTTCTGAAAACTAGATAAAATTCTCTATGAATATAGGAAGGCAAGGTTCGGGAAAAATCTGAAATAACCCTTTTGATTTTAATCTTTAAGTGGTACTGAATCTAGAAATTCTGTTTTGGATTGGTGTTTTATGCTCTAATATTCATGAATATGCTTATTAATATATGGTCATGTCTTTGTATGATATTACATATGTCATGGTTATATACCTTTTATTTTAGTCCTTCGATGATGCTCACATTTATGCAAATTTATTCTTTTGTTACTTGTTTGTACTAACTAACTTAAAACATTAATTTAAACGAAAAACTTAATGAGGTGGCTAATAGGATTTCAATCACATGAATATTGTTATGAGATAAAGTTACGTTCAAATTGAATTGGTTAGCGGGACATGTTCCCTTTTGAAGTTAAAGTCTTAAGCAAGTGGTTGTTTCGAAACCCTTGAACGAAGCGGGTTGTATTTGGACCCTAGGTGGTTTAGTGTGAGGAGGGAATGGGCAGGGCCCTATTTTACTATCTCTTTTGAGGTCCTGCGGTTGGCGCTATGTAGTATATAATCGTTGGTAGACATCTAAGGTAAAGTCTGTAACAAAGTAGCAAAAGAGGGAGCATACCAAATAATCCGTCCGATTCTTGTGGTTGGGAGGATGAAATCTCTTTGGGAAATTTCTAGACTACTAACAAATAACTTTGTAACCCTTGTTATTTTTTTGAATACCATATTTCTTATTGCTGTAATTGTTATTGTGTATTGGATTAGAAAAAAAGGACGTGGTGTGTGTACATTACTAGGCATTCAAAACTCATGGCGTTTCATGCTAGGTATCAAAGGAACATACGAGGCCGACAAAGAGCTAGAGACATTTGAAGACTTATGTCTGTTTTAGAAAAAGTTAGCAGCCATTTTCCTTATGAGTCTATTCTTGCTTTTATTTTTGGATTGTAATAGTAACGGAACTCTTTTTGTAATTTAAGATTTGAACACTGTAATTATTATTTGTTCTCGTAATCCTATGCCTATCTCTGCATTACTTATGAGACTTTGTGTTAATACCTCTTAAGATCTGTCAAAAAGATAACTTGATATTTAAGATGGTTGGGCTTAAAAGAGAGGCTATATTGACTTCTCCAACCTTCCTGGGATCTTGTTTGGTTATTAGTCAAAGAACTCATTAGTGACGTTTTCTACTCTTGCAACTTTAGATAAACCCTATATTTATTTGTTAATATATTCTCTGATGTTTTCGATTTTTGGGGCGTCACAACTTTGTATCAGAGCCTAGGTTTAACCCTTACTCATGTGTTTCGGCCTGCGGTTAGTGGCTACCTTGCTCATCTTGCTCCGACTATATTATATTATTATAACACTACATATTCTATCAACTAAAAGACATCAAAAATTAAAATTTTCTTATCTTAAGGTGTTTCTTTGAATTTCAGGCACAACATCGACTCATGAGGACGTATTTCAGAATCAGAAAGTGGTTTTAACTCTGAGCAAGGCCTCATATTGCGTAGCAGGGGTATTATTAATTCTACACGTCTTCTATCGATCGTCGTACCCTCATCTTGTATGCGTAACCTTTATTTGATGTCATCATTTTCCAAGATTAAGTCATGACCATCTTGTTCTATTTTATATATTATTTTATGTAAAATTAACCTCCTTTGAGCCCTGATTATTTAGCACAAGGCTTCTTATAAATAGTTTCATTTTCCTTACTTGGTGACGAATCTTGGATATTCAGTTTGAAACGCGGATAGCCAATGCAATTTCAAGTTAAATATCTAGTTTAGTCACTATTTCCATAACCTTGACCATATTGATGTCTGAAACCATAATGTCATCCATTCCATTATATCATTCATATTTCAGTTGATTCTTATGTTAATTGATGCTATAACTGCTTCCCATCCTTTCATTCCTCCCGCTAATCCAGTCTTAAAACTCATGTAGTTATTATTTTGTTGTGTATTTTCCTGTATCTGTTATTTACTACTTGATCTTATTACTTCAAACACCCTAGGATAATTATATCAAAACTTTAAAACCAATTGATTGATCTTGAGAAATTGCCTCCGTAATTAGACCCTGCGGCCAGCTCGCGGGGGTCTAGGGGGCAGCGCCCTTGGCGGGTCCGGGGCAATGCCACGGCGGGATCGAGGGGCAGCGCCCCCGAAGCAAAATGCAAAATTGCATTCCAAGTTGCCTGTCCGCTCGAGCGGAGAATTCCGGGTTCCAGCAGTTTTGGTCGCCTTTAAAAGTACTGAGCTGTGTGATTTCGCGCTTGAGCGGGTTCTCTAGCGCTCGAGCGGACCTCTGTTATATCACGCGCATATTTTGCTGAAGCTGCTCGAGCGGGCTGTTGGGCGCTCGAGCGGAGATCGCGGGACAGATTCTATAAATTCGCGTGTTGGGTCAGATTTTAGGATTACTACTCCAGATCTTCTTTTTGGGTTCTAGGGTTTATATCTGGGGATACTTTGTTAGTTTTCTTTGATGTTTTATTGAGTATTCAACTCATGGTTTAAAGAGAGTACATCAAAGGTTTTGTTTGCTATACACAAGAGAGAGAGAGTTGTTCTTCGGTGGATTCTGAAGAATTCGAGCCTGAAGCTTCGGTGGATTCTGGAGTGGCTCATCGTAAAGACAATTCCAAGGTGAAGACGGGGTTAGAAGAGGCACATAGAGGTTGGTTCAATTAGGCGTGGATTCGCTAGGTAATTGAGAGTATACCTGTGTAATTCCTTTAAATCTTCTTAGTGGATTGTTTTGTGGCTATTGTCCGTGGTTTTTTAATCACAGTTGGAGGTGTCTAATTGTGGTTTTTTCATGTTAAAATCGTTGTGTTGATTTGTCTTGATTATTTGATTGGGATTGTTATATACTGCTTAAAATTGTTACATAATCACAAATCAATATCTAGGGGATTTCTAGATTTTTCACTATCCTTTCATTCCTCCCGCTAATCCAGTCTTAAAACTCATGTAGTTATTATTTTGTTGTGTATTTTCCTGTATCTGTTATTTACTACTTGATCTTATTGCTTCAAACACCCTAGGATAATTATATCAAAACTTTAAAACCAATTGATTGATCTTGAGAAATTGCCTCCGTAATTAGACCCTGACTTATGCTTCACCTCGTACTAAGAACATAACACTCGAGCCAACGACTACGCCGAAAATCGAAACCCTGAGAATGGACCAATACCTATGGACGAAATCTTGCACCACATTGGGAATTAAATTCAGGAGGAGTTGTGATATTTAAGAGGAAACCAACAAAACAATAGAACTCGTCTCTTCTCGAAATTTAGAAAGTGGAGACCTCTGAAATTTTTAGGATCGCGGGACTTTCTGTAATCTGAGCATACGTATGTAAATTCTCTTTTGTTAATCCAAGTCTTGGTGTCTTTATATTCATACTTCAAAATTCTTGAGTATATATTTTATTCATCGCATTTCTTCGCATCAATCCCCAACATCATCTTAGATATAGACTCGTCACTCGCACATAAAGCCCTGGTCAATAGTTACTAGGAAAGATGACTTATGCATCCGATGGAATATTTTTATTGTTTAAGTGGGATAAACTAGATTCCCTAATTTCAATGAATCGACGAATGCAATGACATCAGCACCAGAGGACCAAAAAGATAAATTCTTAACAAGCACGAGGGCATTTTGTTGGCCTGGACTATCGGTGCCTCAGGAATTGATAGAAACGATCTTCACATTGAAGTAACAACATTGTAACCTAGATGGCAAGTAGTTCAAAAATTTCACAAATCACAATGGTTTTATGTACCCCTTTCACGTCATTAATTAGAAAGGAAATTCGACTCAATGAAGACGCTATTATTAGAATGAAGTCATTAGTGGCTTTGGACAGAAGGGAGAAGAACTTAAGAGGGAAAGATAATCCAGATGATTAAAGTACGAACCTACCTTGAAGCGCGGGGATACAACACGGACAAATTATCCACATTTTTTTCAGATTGGAGAAACGACTTAAATTTTGAGGACAATATTTGTTTAAGGGGGATAGGTTATGAGATCCCTAAATTTTGTAATCCTAGTAAGACCCTTACTTTTGAATTATTATAATAAAAGCCCTTAGTTCCCTGTTTATTTGCAAAATTAACCCTAGAACTGAAAACGTATCACGGATGAACCCGTGCAAACCCTAATTGATCTTGGTAACTTAGAAATCATTTCTAACACTCTATTATTAATTATTTAACTCTCAAATTTTAGATTAGTAGCTTAAAATCCTAATCTTCGATTTTTATCATTTTATTTTAGTTATGTGTCTTTTAATTCAAAGCAAAATTATTCGAACCAAATTATTTTTCCTAACATTATTTTAATTAATACTACACTTGAAATAGATATTCTAATCAATTCCAAACAGACATATTTCATTTTAATTACATTTTGAGCCCAAATCATTCTTTATACATATAAAAGTACACCCCCAATATTATAATCCCTTTTTCAAAATATCTACAATATGTATATATAAATAAATGAGAAAAGTCCCTAAAATCCATATCACACGGCCAACCACCCTAGCATATACACTTGTAGTGTACTTTTGAAAACAACATTGCATGATTCATGGAGGAAAATTTGACCTTGGTACCATAATTCAATCAAATTTGCCTTGTTCTTGTAACTAGCTTAGTTCTAATTAAACATAACCCTAACTAGAACTTGTTTAAGTACACAATTAGGGCCCTAATCACCCCCTCATTCCATTACATCCTAACTAAATCCAAGCCTATTTAATTGAATTGGAACTAAGGACATTTTTGACTTTTCACCATTCTTTTTCTTTTTCTTTTTCTTTTTCTATAAATACACCAATCCTCTCTACACTTTTGAGCACAAAACACACTCACACAATACATATTTAGCTGAGAAAGAGAGGAGAGGGAGAGAAAAAGAGAGGAGGAGAGCTTTGGTGGTAGAGGAAAGGGAAAAAGAGAAGAAATTGTGCAAACTCCTCAACTAGGCAATCAAGTAATCCACCTCACCATTTTTTCTTCTATTTCCTTTTGCAAATACATGTTATTAGCGATTTAAAATCATATTTTCAGATATGTTGTTATGATGTTCATGTGATCAAAGTTGATGAATTGTGCTTTGATCATTCTTTTACTCATATTTCCTCTTAATAGATGCAAAACTACCTTTTTTTTCTTCCCATGTCTCACTTTTTTCCAAAGGCATACCATCACTCTAAAAATCTGAGTTATTGATATATTATTTAGTATGTTTTCATCACAAAAGAAGTGAAAATTTTCCCCTAGTTGGCCTCTTTTTTCACTAACCTTCTTATTTTGAGAATTATGTATGAAAAACCTATTTTACAGCCAACTTTGAAAAATTCTAGAAAAATGTAGAAAAATCTTCTAGAACTTGGTTTTATGTTAAAGACTTCCTGAAAGAGTTGGATTTCAAGGAAAATTGGTTTCATTGAAAAAGAGTGAGCGGTTTGTAAGCAAATCCGATTTTCATAACAGTTAACGAATTGGGACAGGGATGGAGTGTCTCCTAATTAACTAAAAATCTAGAAAAGCTATTCCATTTCTGAAAATGATCTGAAAACTAGATAAAATTCTCTATGAACCATAGGAAGGCCAGGTTCGGGAAAAATCTGAAATAGCCCTTTTGATTTTAATCTTTAAGTGATACTAAATTTAGAAATTCTATTTTGCATTGGTGTTTTATGTTGTAGTGTTCATGAATATGCTTATTAATATATGATCATATCTTGGTATGATATTACATATGTCATGGTTATATACCTGTTATTTTAGTCTTTCGATGATGCTCACATTTATACAAATTATTCTTTTGTTACTTGCTTGTACTTGCTAACTTAAAACATTAATCTAAACGGAAAACTTAATGGTGTGGCTATTGGGGTTTCGATCACATGAGTATTGTTATGAGATAAAGTTACCTTCAAATTGAATTGGTTAGCGAGACGTGTTCCCTATTGAAGTTAAAGTTTTGCGTAAGTGGTTGTTTCGAAACCCTTGAACGAAGCGGTTATATTCAGACCCTAGGTGGTTTAGTGTGAGGAGGGAATGGGCAAGGCCCTATTTTACCGTCTCTTTTGAGGCCCTACGGTTGGCGCTACATGGTATATAATTGTTGGTAGGCATCTGAGGTAAGGTCTATGACAAAGCAGCAAAAGAGGTGGCATACAGAATAATCCGAGTCCGATTCTTGTGATTGGGAGGATGAAATCTCTTTGGGAGAGTTCTAGACTACTAACAATTAACCTTGTAGCTCTTGTTATTTTCTTGAATATCATGTTTCTTTCCCTCTATTGATGTAATTGCTATTGTGTATTGAATTGAGAAAAAGGGATGTGGTATGTGTACATTTACTGGGCATTCAAAACTCATGGCATTTCATGCCAGATATCGAAGGAACATACAAGGCCGACGAAGAGCCAGAGACATTTGAAGACTTGTGTCTGTGTTAGAGAAAGTTAGCAACCATTTTGTTTATGAGTCTATCCTTGCTTTTATTTTTAGATTGTAATAGTGATGGAACCTTTTTTGTAATTTAAGATTTGAACATTGTAATTATTATTTGCTTTTGTAATCCTATGCCTATCTACGCATTACTTATGAGACCTTGTGTTAACACCTCTTAAAATTTGTCAAAAAGATAGCTTGCTATCTAAGGTGGTTGGACTTAGAAATAAGGCTATATTGGCTCCTCCGATCTTCTTGGGATCTTGCTTGGTTATTGTCCAAAGGACTCATTAGTGACTTTTTCTACTCATGTAACTTTAGATAAACCTTCTATTTATTTGTTAATATATTCTTTGATGTTCTCAATTTTTGGGGTGTCACAATATCTATCTATGTTGGATTTAAACAACTAAAGAAAATGAGATTTAAACAGATCACTCTCTTCTCTCTCTAAAAGGCTCATTTATGGTCAAAAAATTAAACAAATACGTTGAGATAGGTTTAAAAGTTGAACATATAGAATTCCATATAGATAAAAATTGAACAGATAAAATTTCACTCAAATAGATTTTCAACAGATAGAATAAAAAATTTTAATAGATAGGTGTTAATAAAAATTGAAAAAGTAAAATTGAAAACAAAATTGTATTTCTCAACATAATATTTCACAAATGGTATACTTGTTATAAATATATATATATATATATATATATTCATGGGTAGGGAGCGAGACCAAGCCGAGGCACTAGGAGAGTAAGCCCAAGAGCTTGGTTTGAAAGGTGTAGCAACATGTATAAGAGCCGAAATAGGACTTTTCACCATTTTTTTTGAAATTAAAAATACGGCGGATAATCACAAAAAATAAATGCATAGACAAACAATCACATAATATTCTAAACTCATAATTATTTCTTCTATTGAAATGTATATCAATAAACAAAAATATTTAAAACTTGAATTTTTTTTTTTAAAAAAAAAAAAAAAAAAACCTCTCTTAATTTGATCTATAATAACATGACATATTACATGTCAATTTTTTATTTGTTAAACTTAACCATATAAGACTTAATTGTTAGAAAAATGATTTGGCAAATGAGGAGGATCCCCTCCAGCCCAGATTTTATACTGGAGCGTGCTGTTTGGGTCCGTGGGGCTCACCAAGGGCTTCATTTCAATAATTCGAACAATTCATTTTATTGGGCACTTCATGTATTTCATCCACACAAAAAAATTAAGTCGATTCGATAATTGTAACTTGTTCAATTTTTCACTAAAAAATAGACAACAATTGTATTTTTAAAAATAAATTATTTATTTTTTTAGTGACAAACACAATAAATTGAACAAATTACAGTTATTAGATTGACTTAATTTTTTTATATATGAAATAGATAAAATATTCGACAATATAAACAGTTCGAATTATCAAAATAGGATCTATAATGAGCCCTACGGACCAACCAATGCTTTCTAATTTAACATTTAGACAGAAGGGGATGCTAAAATATTTTTTGGTCAACTTTGGCCCAATATTAAAGTGGATCCTTATTGTGCATATGTGCGGTGCAACATCTTCACCTCCATGTGTAGATGAATGCCGAATTTTTATTTGCTTAAAATTATTAAAAAGTACACAAGAAATTGATTCCAAAACTTGCCACTTGAATATTAGTTAAAGAATGGCAACATGTTTTAAAATAGTTTTGTCAAAAATTAATTTTGTATAATATATATTGACTTTATATAGTCCAACTTTGAATTTAGGGTTGGACCTTAAGAACCACTAAAATTTGTAGACAAGGCTTAGACCATCTCTAATGGTTTATTAAATTTGACATCAAATTTAAATTTTGGTGAAAAAGTCACTGTTTGATGCTCCAACGGTTGCACCAAATCGGTATTAAATTGAGAATTCACCGAAAAATTCATCAAAGTGAGAATAAGCTGCAGATTTTACCAAATTACTGTTCTTGACCGTTGGAAGAACTGAATCAGTCAACCAGCCGGTTGCCCGGCCGGTTGATCAACTGGTCGACCACTAAAAGGTTCAAACAGTTCAAATGAGTTGGTTCAAACAATTCAAAAAATATATATATATTTTTGCCTTACCGGTGAACCAGCTGGTCGACCGGCCGGTCGACCAACCGATCGACCACTAAAAGGTTCAAACAGTTCAAATAGGTAGGTTCAAACAATTCAAAAAAAAAAAAAAAGAAAAAAAATTTGCCTTACCGGTCAACTAACCGGTTGTCTCTGGAGCAGATTTGATGAAAATTAACTATTTAAACATTCTATATCAAATTGAAAAAATAATCATTTTTTTATTTAAATTTAATAAAAAATTGAGTGAATCATTAGAGATGCTCTTAACCAAAATACGCTAAACCATAGGAATGGCAACGGGGCGGGGCCGGGGATCACCCTCCCCGTCCCCGATCCCCGAAACTACAAAAATCCCCGTCCCCGGCCCCGATCCCCGACGGGGAACTCATCACTCCCCCCATCCCCGTCCCCAACGGGGATCGGGTTTCCCCGACCCCGGAAAATCCCCGTACTCATCATCAACAACATCATTCAGCAACATCATCAAAAAAAAAAAATTCATCAACAAAGACATTAATGGAGCAACATCATCAAAAAAAAAAATTTCTTCAACAACATCGTCGATTCAAGGTAGCAACAGCAACATCATCAACAAAAAATAAATAAAAAATAAATAAAAAAAAGATAGAGATGATCTGTTACAGATCATGGAGATCATGTATAAACACAACAGATAGAGATGATAGAGATGTATAAACACAACATCATCAACACAAAAAAATCAAAATAAATAAAAAAAAGATAGAGATGATCTGTTACAGATCAGTGAGATCGGCGAGATCTGGGAGGAGGGAGAGGACAGCGAAGGAACCACTCTATTCGGAGATGGGATCTGATCTTTTCAGATCTGAGATGTGAGATGTAAGATCTGCGGTGGTATGGAGGAGATGGAATGACGCCGGAGTAGGAGATGACGCTGGGTGTGCGTACTGCCGCGGAGGAGATCGCACTCGCCGTCGTCGCTGGGGAGAGGAGATTGCGCCGTCGCCACTGGAGAGACGAGTCGCACTCGCCATCGCCACTGGAGAGAAGAAACAGTGAGAGAAGAGATGAGAGAGAGAGAGTGTAATATTTTATATATATAATATATAATATACAATGAGAGTAGAGCTGCTGTACCAAATCAAATATCGGGGCTAATATTTTATGTCGACCACTAAAAGGTTCAAGTAGTTCAAATGAGTTGGTTCAAACAATTCAAATATATATATATATATATATATTTTTGCCTTACCGGTGAACCAACCGGTCGACCACTAAAAGGTTCAAACAGTTCAAATAGGTAGGTTCAAACAATTCAAAAAAAAAAAAATTTTGCCTTACCGGTCGACTAACCGGTTGTCCTTGAAACAAATTTGATGAAAATTAACAATTGAAACATTCTATATCAGATTGAAAAAATGATCATTTTTTTACTTAAATTTAATAAAAAATTAAGTAAATCGTTAGAGATGTTCTTAACCAAAGTAGGCTAAACCATGTACACACGCCATCCCCGACTAGCCAAACTGGCCCGGGACAATTGTGGGCAAGGGTGTGGGCATGTGCATACACATTTTTTGAACAAATTCTATTAAATAATTTTTATTTAGTTCTTTTCAAAAAAAAATATCATGTCTCGAAACATGTGTTTGTTTTTTGTGCATCTTTTCATTGAAGGAGACTATTCTAGTCACCAATTCACTACAAATTCCATCCCTGTTCAGCATTTAAGTAATTCATTTTTTTTTTACATTCATAATATATTGCATTAGTCTTTTTTTTATAAAAAAAAAAAAAAAAAAAAACTTATATTGCGTTAGTCTGTAAAGAGAGTTTAATGACATAATGATATTTTAATAGATTTTCAATTTTTAGCTAAAATATAACGTAAAAAAAATTAGTATGTTTATGATAATTTTTTTTATTCTTTTTTTTAAAAAACATACAAAATTAAAAAGGAAAGAAAATTTTTAACTTTGAGAGACAAATGTCTATGGATAGTGTTGGACAAATTTTGTTTTAAAGAAATAGTGGCCGACACTAACCTTGATTCATTTTTACGTTGTGTAAATTTTCTTTTCTTTTTTTCTTTGATAAATGTTCTATTCTTTATAGTTATGAAAAATGTTAGGAATTCACCTTTACAGATCCTGAATTTATTTTAAATGTGTTTGTGTGGTGAAGATTGAATTGATGAAATGTCGAGTCCACATATGAAATAAATCTGATTAATTGATTTCTCTTTTTGAGTAAATTATGGATTGATAGGGGTGAGTTTGTAGTATTATTGTATATTTATTATTTTCCGATACTATTATTTATTTTTGGTTAAAATTTTGATTTTTTCCCAAAAGTAGTTTATGTTTATTGAAATTATATTTTCTATATAATTTTGGTAATGTAGTTATAACACTAAGCCATGCTTGGCAATTGAATGAAATAGTAAAAAAGTTAATATAAAGAATCAACAATTTTTATTTTTATTTTTTATTTTACTCGTTTTTTTATAAAGTCTAAAAAATTTAATTCTCAAATAAACCCAACTGTGGACTTATGACCTAGTGGCATGGACAACATTAATATAACAATTAACAATTAATTTTTTTTTATAAAAAAATAAAACTAAAAACAAGAAAGATATTATTTATAAATCTCATTTAGTAAACTTATAGCCCAACGAGTCCATAAAGTTTTCTAATATTTCATCAAGTCCCATATATTTAAATTTATATTTCAATAGGTCCTTTTTTCCCATATTAAAATTATTATATGTACTATTTTACCCTTATAGACTTTTATTATAATATATATATTTATGAGAAAGAATATCAATTATTAGATATATTTTATTTGTGCTATTATATAAAACATTGTATATGGAATATGGAAGGTTATTAATTTTAGTATTTTTTTTGCTTCAATGTGAAGGATTCACTTAACCAAGAATATTCTTTCACCATTATTTTACATTAAGGTCGTATCATGAAAGAACATTTAGAAGAAAATGTTAGTTATATACCGATAACAGAGATGATGAAGGACTCACAACAGAGATGATGGTAAACTGGCGATGAACAATCAATGTTTTTATTTTTATTTTTATTTTGCCACTGTTACACATAAAATCGTAGTCTCTTCATCGATTTGTGTAGTCACCGATATCGTACATTTTATTTACTGGTATTATACCGGCTTTGATTATATACAAATTTTTCTAAAAAGGTGCATCAATATCTATGAACTATTTGATATTTTTTTATATATTGTTTGATATTTTTTGTATATTGGTTGTTACTATACTTGTTGTTTGAACAATCGTTTTTTTGTTGCCATTAAACAATTGGAATAGTCGATTTTTTTTTTTTCCTTTCAATTTTATTTCATATTTTCATGTTGCAATGTGAATGTTCATATTGATATGAGTTTATTTTTTTTAAGACTAGTTGTATGTTAATTGTAAATTGTGAACATGCACATTATGTAGGACAATCTTCACTGTAATTAATTAATTCAGTTTGTGTACTTAACAACAAACAGAATATAAAAGAAATAGAGGAAAGGAGAATTTGTTTGATTACAAAAATCAAACTCGAAATAAAATAAATAAATAAAAACAGATTTTATTTTGTTACAAAAATAAAATTAAAATCTGATTAAATAAACAAATAAACAGAATAATAAATTAAACAACTTACTTGATTAATTTCTTAGAATTATAATATGATCAAATCCAGTGTTTGACACTGTGTCCTTAAGACAGATTCGTCATCTCCTCGATACTTTCAGAATTTGGACGTCTATCTCCCAAGATAAAATGATCTACTACAAACAGTAGCAGCACTACAAATTGTTTGCCTAATGAACACACTAAGTGTTTATACTCTCTCACAAAAGAAAATAATGCAACAATATGAAAAGAATATTTGCAGAATTATGAAGGACGAAATTAGAGTTACAAAATCCAAATTGTAACGCCCTAAAAATTAACCCATTATATATATATCATAGACAGGCATTATTTAAAGAAGACAATATATATTAATTCATTCATCAGAGTATTACTAAATAAAGCATTACATGTAACATCAAATAAAATGCCCTACAGGCTTACATCTTTCCAAGCAATTAGAGTTACAAAATCCAAATGATGGCTGTCATATTTATAGATGGATTGGTGGCTGCAGATTTTGAATTAAACAGGTGCAAACCTATTTGAACAGGTATGAAACCTGTTTGGTTTTGAATTTAAAAAGATTTGAATCTATTGGGTTCACAATTGAAACAGATAACAAAAACGGGAAGAGCCCTGTTTGAGTGTACAGTAAAATTGGACCAGTTTACCAAAAATAAAAATTAAATTTAAATTTTTTTGGTCCAAAAAGATTAGTATTGGGCCTAACAAGCCCAACCACACACCCGTGCCGAGCCCGTCCTGGCAGACGGCGGCGCGCGCGTGTGGTGATTTTTGAGTCAAATAGGTTTAGCTCATTTTGCCCATAACCTCCCTCTCTAAAACACTTAGGTACCCCTTGGGGCACACCCCACGTACCAAACCCATGCCTTATAAACCCATTCAAAACTTCTCACCAAATCAATGTGGGACAAGTCTTATTCAATACCTTTAAGGAATTTTTCACCAACACTCAATTTCCATGGAGCATACTTTGGTTTCAATTTCTCATTCACTCGGTAATGGTTTTGAGCAACCAAATATACCACGTGAATTACAACGCGACATAAAACGCGTTACCACTTTGACCCGTGAAAATCGACGCACGAGACCCACCTAAAAAATAGACCAAACTTAGAAAAAAATTCTGGTTTTATCCAGAATTTTATAACCATTTTCAACACATTATATTTTGGTATAAGTTTTATTTTTTTCGAAGATTAGTTGTATTTTTGTTATTTATTGTAATCATTCACATTATACTTTAGTATGCATTTTATTTTTTCAAAAGTTAGTTATATGTTTGTTGTTTACTATAAACATTCATATTGTATTTTGATTTTTGCTCAGATTTTTTGTTACAACACATTATAAAAAAGTAGAAAGTTCATAATTTGATATATTCTCCATGGAATGAGGGAAATATTTTCTCTTTAGAATTGGAGAGAGATTTTTTTCCATGAAACGAGGAACTGTCATTATTTTTTTTTTTATTGCGCATTAGTTTCAAAATGAAAATATACGCAAAAAATTAGAAGGGTGATTTGGTCATATTACATTAATCCAGACCTAATGAAATATTAAAAAAATATAAATTAAATGGTATAAAACACTTTAAAAAAATTATCAAAAAATGACTTTAAAAATATTAAATAATTTTTGACATTTAAGTTGTGAATTTTTTAGTATTTGTAAGTTTGGCCTCATTTGCGATCTACTAAAAAAAAAGGCTAACTTTTTTATTAAAAAAATCCAAAAAGCGTCGTGAGGCATAAAATATAACTAATTATTGAAACTTTTCAAATACATTCACTATGTCTGATTTCAGAAAATTGAATTTACATTTCCAAAAATTATAAAAATTTTTGAAAATATTTATTTTCTGTGTTTTTGGTTGCAGAAATTTTTTTATTTTCTGTGCTTTTTCAAATATAGAATTTTTTAAAATTTTCTGTGCTTTTTTCTTTTAATAATTTTTTTAATATTTTATGTTTTATTTATTTATTTTTTAGATACACACAATCTAAATATACTTAAAAAATATAATATTCATGAAAAAGAAACTTAAAAAAAATTCACCAAATACAAAAAAATATTAAAAAATACATATATTATTCAATATATTTTCGTATTTTGTTATATTCATGATTTTTTTTTAAAAAAAAAATTTATACAATTTTTTATTTTTATTTTTTAAGTATAATAAAGGATCAATGACACTTACACCCCTTGAAGTTTGAGTTTAATACATATCACCTCCTGACATTTGAGAAATTAAACTAATCTCTTGCTATTATAATTATTTAGACGGAATGAATACATTAAAGTCATGCACTCTCTCTTTTCTTATCTTTTTACTTTACTTCTTCAATTTTTTTTTTCTTTACTTTGTTTTACTTTTTTTTTTAATGCGATTTTCTCAATTTTTCTATTAGGAGTTGTTGCATTTTATATAAGTAAGAGAATTTGTAAAATAAGACTATTAACCACAATGATAAAAATGTAATTTGCAGAACATTAGAGGGTACAATGTAATTGGACCAAACATCAATTGGTGTCAAGGTAACCTACCCATTAAGATTAAGCTAAAAATAAAAAAAAATAAAAAAAACCGATTAAAACATTTAAAAAACTTATTTAAAAGAAAATATGAATTAAAAACTCAAAAAACTATTCTCAAAATCAAACAAGGTGATTAATTTTCTTTTTTTAAAACTTTTTACAAAAAAAAACCAAAAAATTAAAAAATCAATAAAAAAAAAATCCCATTGCAGGAAGAAAATGTTAGCGTTGGAGCTAATCTGGTTAGCATGCAGTTGGTGGAGCCCACGATTGGAGCGGGGAGGACAACCTGGTGCTGTGCTTTTTGGGTCCCACGAACCGTCACAAAAGGCATACAGAGCCTCTCTATAAATTCAAGCGCCACCTAATGTGATCATGTCCACAACTACAAGGCCATTCCATTCCACTCCAGCTCTTCTTCACTCTTTTCTCTCTTCTAACCTCAAAAACCATACACAAAGAGAGAGAGAGAGAGAGAGAGAGAGAGAGAGAGAGAGATGGCATACTTTGGCATCTCTTCAATTCACATCCTCCTCATTGCCATGGCAATGGCATTGTTTTGTTTATCGGCAGCTGTGGTGGCGCAAGATGTCGCGATTCCTCCTTTGCCAGCAATGGACACCGGCGCCGGCTTCGCATTGCCCCTCTATGGGACATTGATTTGTTCTTCTCTCTTGTTGTCTCTAATTTCTCTTTTCTTGCACTGAGTTTTTTGATGATTGGTTTTGGGCACATTTTTCTCTCACAGAGATTTGTGTATTTGTGGTGATGGCGATGATTTTTTTTTTTAATGGTGGTATTGGGTAATTTTTTTTTTCCCTTGATAATATGTATTGTATTGATCCGATTGATTTCAATAAATAATTTTTTACAACATTGCTTCTTGATTTTAGAGTCCCTGTAAGGAGTTCTTTAAATGACACCAGATAGTTATTCTAATTGGGAACTTATAAAAAAATCAAAAAATTATTCAAAAAGTTAAAAAGTTAATACTATTTATCAAAAGTCAACAATTACGGCTGCACAACTCCTAATTCGAATTTTTTTCTACAAATCAATTTTTATAATTTTTTATTACACATTTTTTCATAAAAAGTCAAAAAGTTAACCCAAATATTCATATTTTCAACCTCAATTTTTTAGTCTAAAAAGACAAAAAGTGCACTTATTTAGAACACTCCAAACAATCCCTTAGTTTATATTTTAGTTATTTCAATGGATAAATTATTATAATAACTATTTTAATAAAAAAAAAATTAAAATTAATTATATTTAAAGAGCCTTCTAAGGTTTTTAAATAATGTGTATAGATAAAAAAATATAAAATAAAATAACCAGTAATATCACAATACATAAATCAAAAAGTAATTAGACAAAATAAAAAATTATATTGTTTTTATAATATCAAATAAAAAATAAAAAATATACTCCCTCCGTTTTAAAATATTAATCTTTTATTTCATTTTTTATTGTCTCAAAATATTAGTCGCTTTTTAAAAATTAAATATAAAAATAATATAAATTTCTTATTTTGCCATTCTTTTAAATTTATTAATAACATAAAAAGTATAATTATGAAATTGATATTTTTTAAAAAATGTATTATTAAAGAATAATTTTAAAAAATTAATTTTTTAAAAGTGCAATCATTGTACTACTAAAAAAAATTAAATTTCCAATTTTTTTTTTTATTATTTTGAGACAGATAGATAGTGTACTTAAAGTTGCTATAAAAACCTACAGTGTGTTTGGTTTGAGTTTTCTGAATTAAATTTTTTGAAAATTAAGTTTTTTATTTTTCGTATTTTTTTTAGTGAATATTTTTAAAATTTTAAACATTTTTTAATTTTTTAGATACACCTTACTTAGATGTATTTAAAAAATAAAAAATTTGTAAAAAATTATTTTAAAAAATTAATAAATACATAAAAATATAAAAAAATATATTGAATTCTCATTTTTTTTTTGTATTTTTGATATTTAGGCCTAGTTTGGGAAGACTAAATAAGTGTATTTTGGTTTAAAATACAAAGAACATACTAAATTTTCATATTTTTTTTTATATTTTTGGTATTTGGTGAATTTTTTACTTTTTAGGTATATTTATGTTAAATATATTTAAAAATTAAAAAAATACTTAAAATATTAAAAAAATTTAATAAAAATAAAAAAATTTAAAAATTTTAAAAAATAGAATTTTCTAAAACGAAACCAAACCATCATGAACCAAACTTTTCTAGGCCGTTCAGCGGAAAAGTCCAAAATATTTCTTGGCAAGAGATCCGGCACTTATTTTCTTTGCTCAGAAGACAAACTATCATAAAATGACCAAAATACCTCTCCCCTTCCGAATTTTATTTCTCTGTTACGGTTTCATTACAGCCATCTCAAGAACAAAAAGCTCTCTCTCTCTCTCTCATCTCCGACACAACCACCACCCCAACACCACCGTCCCGCCGTCGTTATCCTACACTCCGCCCCTCTCTCCCCACCTTCTTTCTCAACCTCTGTCGCACCAGAGCTCTGTCAAGTCTGGCGCTGCAAATTCTGCCCCGGCCACCGCTCTCACTCTCCCCGCCAAAACCCTAACCCCAGCTTCCAACGGTGCCGAAAACAACTGTAGATCTGAGCTTCTCCGCTTCAAACGCTCCTTCACTGATCCTCCGCCACTAATTCTCCGCTCCGCCCTCCTCCGACTTTAATCATCATCAAGAAGCCTCTCCGATCATCATCAAGAAGCCTCTCCTCCTCTGATCATCAAGGAGCCTCGTCAATCATCATCGAGCGACTTGTTGTGACCTCTATGGCCTCTCCGATCTTCTTCTCCGTCAACAACTTCGACCGTGACATCAATCTAGCATCGCTGTTTCCTTCGGCCTCTGCGACATCTCTCTCTTCTCTCTCGATTTAGCTCCACCACCACCTCTGCGCCGTCAAAGCCAGGGCTCTGATAATTGGATCAGAGATGTAGCTATAGGGAAAATATAGCCTACTTCGCGGGTCTACGTGCCCTGGATCTGGATCTGTCTAAATTATACAGATAAAAATTTGGACAGATAAAAGATTGTACAAATAAAAATTATACAGATATAAAATCTGTACAGATAAAAATATTGAACCAATAAAAAATTGGATAGGTAAAATTTAGACTGATAGAAAATTTACACAGATAAAATTTGAACAGATAAAAAATTTACAAAAAAAAAAATTTGATCAAATAGACAAAAAAAATTAAACAAATAATCAACGAAGAGTCAAACAGATAAAAAAATTAAGGGGTAAAATTGAAAATAAAATATCTTTCAGGACTTCTCATCAAATTATTTCATAAAGTGTGTACCTCTCACCAACAAAAATAAAAAATTACTAGACTTAGGCCTCGTTTGGGAACTGTCTCTTTTAGCCTAAAAGTTAAAAAGTTACTAAAAAAATCAAAAAGTCAATAACTTATACCAAAAAATCAAAGATTCCCTTTTATCTCTACTTTTTGCACATCTTTTTGTAAAAAATCAAAAAATCATCCAAAATATAATAGTTTTTTTAACATTATATTTTAGCAACAAAACTAAAAAAGTTACTAAAAAGTCTGTTACCAGACGAGGCCTTAATGCCTTAAACAGTTATTAGAATGGATTTTTCACCAATTTTCTTAATTTTATTTTACTTTGTGATTAAGATCTTTAATGTTTATAGAAAAATTCGAAATCTTTAATGCTTATGGAGAACTAGGAATTTAGACGTTGAACTCCAAACAATTTAGTTGTACATAATGCCCGAAAGTAAATTGGTGAGTGTGATCACCAATATCATAAATAAATAAAAATAAGGAAATAGCATAAAATCATTCCAAAAAAAATTTTTTTTTTTTGATAGGTGATTGTGAAGTAGAAATTAAATTTGTGTACTCAAGGGCCTATATGTACGATAAATTTAAATCAAAAGATCATAATTTTGAGTAATTTTAAGATAATTAAGTTTGAATTTGTAATATTATTGATATCAATGTTACAATATCCAAGAGAGAAAAAGATAATATTATACCATGTACATATTCAATATTATGTATCTTACAATACAATGAAGAGACTTATATATAGGTAAGGTAAGAGTAGGCAATAAGAAAGTTATGGAAATATCCTAATATAGTAAAATCTAATTACAACATCTAATATATATAGTTAAAATAATTAATATATATATATATACCATATTCACTAACAACCCTCTTCAAATTCAAGGCTCTTGCAAATAGACCGACTGGGGTTTGGAAAGAGAAACTAGATAAAATATAATAAAATAAAAATAATAATGCTAGAAGATAGTTTATGGTCGTGTTGGATTGTTGTAAGAGCCTTCGGAGATAATACTTGAAGACAATTTATGGTTGTGTTTGTGATAAACAAACCATGCATATTATTTTTGCATTTATTTAATTGTAGGAATTTTAATTTTATTTTTCATTCCACGTGTTTGATTTGTACGTTATATATTTATTAGAATATATTGATTTGAATCAGAAATTGATTACATATAACACTTAGAAACCCTTATGTGACAAACTTAATTGATTCAGTCTAATATGTAGAGCATAATAGAAGCTCAATTAAAAATGGGCGAATTATGTTAATGGTCCCTATAATTTAGACATTGTGTCACTTTGATCATTAACTTTTTAATTATAACACATTTGATCCTGAATTTTGAATTTTGTTCTAAATAAGGATAATTAAAGATACCATTGCTCAATTTCAAGGATAAAGTTGTTAATTTGATAAAATATAAAATAATTTAACAAAAATAAATGTCAAAAAATTATTTTTGAATTTTTAAAAATTATTTCTACCCACTGAGAATTAAAATTATGTAAAATTGATAAATTTTTTAGACATTTATTTTTTTACCATTTGTTTTTCTTTTTTTATTATGTGTTTAGATGATAATCATGCAATGAGTGTTTATTTTTATTTTCATTAACTCAGTTTATATTTTTTCAAAAGTCAAATATGGCGATAACTTTGATATCATTATTAAATCAAAAAATTCAAAACTAAAAACATTTCATATATTAAATAGGAAAATGTTTGAGGGCCACAATTTTTGTGGCCACAATGGCTCAAAACTGCCAAAACGACGTCGTTTTGACATGTTTTGCATCTAAAACGACGTCGTTTTAACAGTTTTGAGCCATTGTGGTCACAAAAATTGTGGCCCTCTAGCATTGTTGTATTAAATATGTCGATTACAAATTAAAAGTCTAACAAGCACTCATTACATGATTATAATCCAAATACATAATAAAAATTAATTGGGTAAACAAAAAAAAAAAGTCTAAAAAATTTATTAATTTTATATTTGGTGAGTAGAAATTATTTTTAAATTTAAAAATATTTTTTTAACATTATTTTTGTTAAATTGGTTTATATTTTATCAAATTGACGACTTTATCCTTGAAATTGAGCAACAGTATCTTCAATTATCCTTATTTGAAACAAAATTCAAAATTTAAGGTCAAATATGTCACAATTAAAAAGTCAGGAATCAAAGTGACATGAGCCTTAAACTATAGGGACTGTTAGTGCAATTTGCCTTTTAAAAATTATGTGAGATTATTAAAAATTAAGAGTGAGTAATTAAGACTTTATTGGAATTGACTAAGTTAATAAAGTTAAGTGTTAATCATAATTAAGTAGTGTTTAATAAAAACGCATTGTTTCATGCTTAAATCATTCGAATTGACCAAAACTCAAAGAACAAAAATTGTACAGAATCAAATTTTTTAAAAAGTAATGTGGCCGAATTTAGTAGAAACTGAATATGTTGAGAGAAACACTTAATAGAACAACCTAAACGAAATTCGATCGAAAAAAACCTGGAACGGAAAATGAAAAGAAACTGTCCAAAAATAATTTTTTTCAGAAAAGTTCAAAACATGAAAAGTGTTCAAAATAATATTTTACTTCAATTTTTGCGAAATTAATAAAATGAGCTTGTTTCGTGAGTTAAAACAGCCTCTAAACTCTGTATTGCTAAAATGAATAAAAATTCCTATAACCAAGATCATCCGATTATAAGTTCTAATCGATTTTTTTAGCACAAAGTTAAAATAGAAAAGTTGTCTAGAATTATGTATACATGCCTCTGCCCAAATTTCATAATTTATCAAGATTGTTTACTATTTTTCAAGATGTACAAATCAATACAATTCACAATATACCAATAAACTCATATTTAATTATTTGTACCTTAACTCCACCACTTCGGCCCCGGCCTACACATATATCCCATGTGCCTCCTGTATACCTAACACCGCTCCGAAGCCAAACTTGCACGGGGTTATCGTTCCGAGTTTGACCCATACTCCCCGGATGGTTAGTATATACGTACGCGCATAAGTCAAAGCACTCGTCTACTCTTGAGAACGAGGCAACAATATATATGTACACAATCTCTCATTTACTCATGAGAACAAACATAACAATGCCAAGCCTAAGGCATTCAAATAAATTTCAAAATCCTCATCTTTTTTTTTTATACACTCTTTCTCACCAACACTCAAATAAAACAACAATCCATGAAGTCATGGTGAAGTGTAAGGAATTTATCTATGGGTTCTAAGTTTATTTTAATTTCATATATCTATGAGTGTGATTACAATCATAAAATAAATACATATAAAAACCCTAAACCTTACATACACATCTAACCAAATAATGAAATCAATTCATCATCTACATACAAATACATAATCAAACCAATATCAAATAAATAAATAAAAACAACGAATTAAACATAAATTAAGGGAAGTAGATTTTATACTCACAATTTTTTTTGAAGATCAAAGAATCACTTAGAGAATTAATAAAGCCACCAAAACAAAACCTTAATTTTTTTCTCCTTTCCTATTCTCTCTCCCGCCGCTCTCTCTCTGTCTCGGCTTCGGTGCTCTCTTTTTGATTAATCCCTTGATGATAAATCTCCCAGTCTCTCTCTCTTTGATTAATCCCTTGATGATAAATCACTCTCTTTCTCTCTGTGTAGAACATCACAAAGCCCTATTTTTTTTTTTTTTTTTTTTTTTTTTTTTTTTTTTTTTTTTTTGTAGTGACAACAACCTTTGCTTTTAAACTAATTGATAATAAATTTTATTTTACAAATACAATATAAATACAACATATATAAATATAAATATAAATATCTTATATAAAATCTATATAAATAATTTGTTTTTGTTTTATATATATCAAAATATATAAATATAAATATTCAGATTAATTATATATAATTAATTAATACATTAAATTAATTAAATATCATATTAAATTCTCATATATCCACACAATTAATAAAGTCAAAAATAAAATAAAGTAATAATAATAAATAATGACTTACGAAAAATTAGGGTCGCTACAATATACACACCTCAAAAGAATCTCGTCCCAAGATTCGATAAGAGAGAGTACTAAATAAAAAGCTCCGGGTGCATATGCCGAACTTTCTCTTCCAATTCCCAAGTGATATCGTTCTCATCCTCGCTCCATTACACTTTCACCAAGTTCACTTTCTTGCGCCGCAACTACTTTGCATCTCGATCTAGAATAGTAACCGGTCACACCATATACGTTAGATCGTCACTAATCTCCAACACCTCTGGTGATACTACCTGGGAAGGGTCTTGCACACATTTCCGCAATAAAGATACATGGAACAC
This sequence comes from Camellia sinensis, assembly GCF_004153795.1. Taxonomy (NCBI): domain Eukaryota; kingdom Viridiplantae; phylum Streptophyta; class Magnoliopsida; order Ericales; family Theaceae; genus Camellia; species Camellia sinensis. Next base: position 1,234,602 of record NW_021026704.1, on the reverse strand, counting down.
GTTGTGAATCGTAGCTAAGGCAGGTGGTAGGGCTAATTTGTAAGCCACATTACCAACCTTCTCAGTGATCTCGTAAGGTCCCACAAATCTATGTGCCAACTTTGCTTTCTTTCAGAACCGCATGATTCCTTTCATCGACGAGACCTTCAAAAGCGCAAAATCTCTAACATTCAACTCAACCCCCTTACGTTTTCTATCAGCGTAACTCTTCCGACGACTCTGTGTAGTCTTAATACGTTCCCGAATAATGTTCATCTTCTCCGTGGTCTCTCTCACCAACTCTGGCCCTAACAACGGCATATATCCTACCTCCATAACAAGCAGGTGATCAACATAGCCTCCCATACAAAGCCTCAAAAGGTGCCATCCGGATACTGGAGTAATAGTTATTATTATAAGCAAATTCCACCAATGGCAAGTGTTCTTCCCAACTGCCACCAAGATCGAGGACACAAGCTCTCAACATATCTTCTAAGAACTCTTCCGACGACTCTGTGTAGTCTGAATACGTTCCCGAATAATGTTCATCTTCTCCGTGGTCTCTCTCACCAACTCTGGCCCTAACAACGGCATATATCCTACCTCCATAACAAGTAGGTGATCAACATAGCCTCCCATACAAAGCCTCAAAAGGTGCCATCCGGATACTGGAGTAATAGTTATTATTATAAGCAAATTCCACCAATGGCAAGTGTTCTTCCCAACTGCCACCAAGATCGAGGACACAAGCTCTCAACATATCTTCTAAGATCTAATTTACCTGCTCAGTTTGCCCATCCGTCTGAGGATGATAAGCCATGCTCATGTCTAACCTAGCACCCAAAGCATGCTAAAAACTCCCCCAAAACACTACCACAAACAACGGATCATGATCCAAAACTATAGAAGCTGGTACGCCATGAAGTCGCACCACCTCCCGAATATACAACCTAGCCAGTTTATCCGTAGTTCTGTGAACACTGATAGGAATAAAATGAGCAGACTTGGTGAGTCGATCTACTATCACCCAAATAGATTCATTGTCGGGCTTAGATCGCGGCAATCTACCCACGAAATCCATAAAGATGTACTCCCATTTCCAAGTAGGGATCTCGAGAGGCTGTAAAAGTCCAAACAGTCGTTGGTATTCTGCCTTAACCTGTTGACACACATAACATCGAGAAACATTCTCCTATGTCCTTCTTCATACCTTCCCACCAAAACGTCTTCTTCAGGTCATGATACATCTTAGTCCCACCAGGGTGAATAGTATATCGGGACCTATGGGCATCATCCATAATCTCTTTCCACAATTCAACAATGTTAGGTACACACAACTTGTCCCTGAATCGCAATCCCCCATCTGAGTCCACAAACCAATCAGTAAGAAAATCATCGATCAAATCTACTACAAGGTCATCGAGCTTACTGACGGGGAACCTATCTAAATTCTGCATTTGACGAACTTTACCTAGTAACGTTGGCTGCGTGATCAAACTACCAATGTATGCCCTCTTGACACTCTCTATTGGTTGAACATCATGCATCGAAATTAACTCCAAGGACTTCCATTCTTGAATCATCAAAAAAGCTGTAATCCAATGTTGTCGACTAAGTGCATCTGCAACCACATTTCCTTTCTCCGGGTGGTAAAGGATCTCGAAATCATAACTACTGACGAATTCAACCCACTTATGTTGCCTCATGTTCAACTCTTTTTGAGAAAACAGATATTTAAGGCTCTTGTGATTTGTGTATAACTCAAAGCGCTTCCCAAACAAGTAGTGTCACCACACTTTCAACGCAAAACAACTGCTGCCAGCTCTAAGTCATGAGTAGGGTATCGTCTCTTATGAGGTTTTAACTGTCGAGAAGCATAAGATACAACCTTCTGATACTACATGAACACACATCCCAAGCCAGTTCCACTCGTATCAGTAAATACTATTAACTTTTCCCCTTATACTGGTGTAGTTAACACCGGTGCTGTAGTCAAACACTGCTTTAACTCCTGGAAAGCTCTCTCACAATCATTTGTCCATACGAACTTCACATTCTTGCAGGTCAACTTGGTCATAGGTGCTACGATAGTGGAAAACTTCTCTATAAATCTTCTGTAATAACCGGCTAGTCCTAAAAAACTCCTCACCTCTGAAGGGTTTGTGGGCTGCTTCCATTCTTTGACTGCAACAACTTGTTCAGGATCTACCGCTATCCCCTGATTGGACACAACATGTCTTAAAAATTGAACTTCTTTCTCCCAAAAGTGACACTTACTGAACTTAGCGTATAACCGTTGCTCCCTTAAAGTCTGCAACACGACTTTCAAGTGTTCTCTGTGCTCTTCCTCATTCTTAGAATACACCAGGATACCATCTATGAAGATAATCACAAACATATCTAGATATGGTTGAAAAATTATGTTCATCAAGTCCATGAAATAGGCAGGAGTATTTGTCAAATCAAAAGGCATTATAGGAAATTCGTACAACCCATATCGATTCCAAAAAGCAGTAAGCGATATACTTTCCTCTGACACACCCATCTGATGGTAACCCGTTCTGAGATCAAACTGAGAGAACGCGGCTGCCCCCCCTTCAACTGATCAAACAAGTTATCAATTCTAGGTAGCGGATACTTATTCTTGATAGTCACATTGTTCAGCTCTCTGTAATCTATACACATGCGGAGAGTGCCATCTTTCTTGGAGACAAAAATCGCGGGTGCTCCCCACGGGGAGTTACTTGAACATATGAACCCTTTCTGAAGCATCTCTTCCAGTTGCTTCTTCATCTCCACAAGCACTTTAGGCGCCATTCTATATACTGCCTTAGAAATTGGTGCAGTTCCCGACACTAAGTCAATGCGAAATTCTACTACCCGTCGAGGTGGAGAGGTATCTCCTGAAATATATCCTCAAACTTACGCACCACATCTACCTCACTAATATCCTGCTTAGGGATTTCTACCGAGCACAAAAGACTCGTCATCACCGACTCTTCTCCATTGCTAGAAGTGTGGGTAAACTGTGGCATACCAGGAATATCTATATTTACAATCCTTCCAACACAATCTAGAGTCACAAAGTACTTTTGCAGCCAATTCATACCTAAAATAATTGTAAACCCCTCAAACCCTAACACAATTAAGTTTGCATACAAGACTCTACCCGCAAAGTCAATCTCAAAATCTTTACACATCTCATAAAGAGTAACTGCCCCTCATAAAGGGGTCTCAACACGAATAGGTCTAGACAATGAGGTAGTTACAAGGTGTTCTCTTTCTACAAACTGCCTAGATATGGAACAATAAGAGACACTAGTATGAAAAAGTACTCTAATGGGTTCTTAAAAAAAAAAAAATTAAAGATACCTTCTACCATCACCTTCAAGTTAAACACACAAAAAGAATTCGTTCATAAATACTTAGAATAAACTCAACCACAAAACTAAACCAGCTAACCCATGTTTCCACAATTCGAAGATCACCTAAACTCTCACAAGTCTAGGGTAACCTAGAGCTCTGATACCAGACCGTCACACCCCAAAATTTGGACAATTAAATATTAAATTAGGACTAAACCCTGATCAATATTTCATCTTCCAAACCTAGGGGTGAAACAAAATCTAAACATTCTCGTCTTCATAAGGTTTAAGTAAATTTTCATGCTCAAAAGCTTACAAGGGATAAAAAAAAAACTAACAAAACGCCAACCAAACCATCCACCATAATTTCATAACTATCTAATACCTCCAACATTAAAGTAACAATAAATAGTCAAAATACCTTAAATAATATAAAGTTACAAACCATGGCAAATTATCAAAATACTAAGGTCATAAAAAAAAATAATAAAGACATAAATTAATATTAACCCTAAGTTCAAGAAAACAAAAGAAGCCCAAACGACATGTCCAACAACTATAGTTATTTCTCGTCATCACCGTAGTCCCAACTAATCTTGCAAAAGAAGCTTGGTTGCGCTCAAATAGAACGCATCCGAGTTGCCAAGAGACAAAGTGGGTTAGTATACAAGTATACTGGTATGAGTACAAATATTTGACACCCACGTGTCCACTAGACACAAATAAAAATACATTTAATTCTTATTATGGGACAAGAGAAGTAGTTCCACCCGCACTGAGATGAAGGGGTAGTTTCTTGAGATACGGTGGCATTTAGTTTCTTACCCATACACAACTAAATATAAATTGAGTATAGAATAAACAAAATAAACATAAAAATTATGGTGGCTTAGCCTTGCATAAAATGTTTGTAAGACCCACCATTCTGCAAAAAAAATAGAGTTAGTATAATTTAATCATAAGTAAATTACTGAAGCAGTATAAAAACGCATTGTTTCATACTTAAATCATTCGAATTGACCAAAACTCAAAGAACAAAAGTTGTACAGAATCAAATTTTCTAACAGGTAATGAGGCCGAAATTTGTAGAAACTGAATAGGTTGAGAGAAACACTTAATAGAAGAACCTAAACGAAATTCGATCGAAAAAAATATGGAACTGAAAACGAAAACAAACTGCCCTAAGATGATTTTTTTCGAAAACGTTCAAAACATGAAAAGTGTTCAAAATAATGTTTTACTTCAGTTTAAGCGAAATTAATAGAAATGAGCTCTTTTCGTGAGTTAAAACAACCTCTAAAATCTGCATTGCTAAAATGAATAAAAACTACTATAACCAAGATCATCAGATTACAAGTTCTAATCGATCTTTTTAGTACAACGTTAAAATAGAAAAGTTGTCTAGAATTATGTATACACGCCTCTGCCCAAATTTCATAATTTATCAAGATTGTTTACTATTTTTTAAGATGTACAAATCAATACAATTCACACTATACCAATAAACTCATATTTAATTATTTGTATCTTAACTCCACCACTTCGACCCTTCACTTCCGGCCTACACATATATCCCATGTGTCTCTTGTATACCCAACACCACTCTAAAGCCAAACTTGCACGAGATTATCGTCCCGAGTTTGACCCACACTCCTCGGATGGTTAGCATATATGTACGCGTGTAAATTAAAGCACTCATCTACTCTTGAGAACGAGGCGATAATATATATATATCCACAATCTCTCATCTACTCATGGGAACAAACATAACAATGTCAAGCCTAAGGCATTCAAATAAATCTCAAAATCCACATCTTTTTTTTTTTATACACTTAATACAATCTTTCTCACCAACACTCAAACAAAATAACAATCCATGGAGTTATGGTGGAGTGTAAGGAATTTATCTATGAGTTCTAAGTTTATTTTAATTTCATATATCCATTAGTGTGATTACAATCATAAAATAAATACATATAAAAATCCTAAACCTTACGTACACATCTAACCAAATAATGAAATCAAATCATCATCTACATACAAATACAAAATCAAACCAACATCAAATAAATAAAAATAAATAAATAAAAACAACGAATTAAACATAAATCAAGGAAAGTGGGTTTTGTACTCACAACATTTTTTTGAAGATCAAAGAATCACTTAGAGAATTAATAAAGCCACCAAAACAAAACCCTAATTTTTTTCTCCTTTCCTCTTCTCTCTCCTGCCGCTCTCTCTCTCTGTCTCGGCTTCGGTGCTCTCTTTTTGATTAATCCCTTGATGATAAATCACCTAGTCTCTCTCTCTTTGAATAGACCGTTAGAGGCTGTTTTAACTCACGAAAATTACAAGTTTTAACTCAGGATATATAGATAAACTACTATAATAGTCTTTCTCTCTAAAATCTGCATTCCTTCGTCTCAAAATTATTTTCTCGTAAATTGAATAGACTGTTAGAACCGTTGAATTATGTGTTATGTGTATCTTTACCGTCTGGGGGATCAATGTTGTGTGCATCCATATATCCTGCATGTGAAATTCTAATTGGGGATACTATATTATATGTTGATTTAATGCCTCTTGATATGAATCACTTTGATGTAATTTTGGGTATGGACCGGCTATCTAAATATTGTGCAACCATTGATTGTGTGTCTAAACGAGTTTTCTTTTGACCTCCGAGACAAGATGAATTTTATTTTGAGGGTAATGGGGTAGTTCCTCCACCTTATTTGATATCATCTATGAAATCTTGTAAATTTCTTAAGAAGAAAGAGTGTCAAGGTTATTTGTGTTGCGTTATGAGTATACAGACAACAAATGATAGCTTATATAGCATTCCAATACTCAAGGAATTTCCAAATGTCTTTCCAGAGGATTTGCTAGAAGAATTGATAGACCGAGGAAATTGAGTTTACTATTGATGTCATACCTGACACTTAACCTATTTTGAAAGCTCCATACAGAATATCAACAACGGAAATGAAATAATTAAAAGTTCAGTTGGAAGAATTGCTTGACAAAGGGTTCATCTAGCCTAGTACATCACCATGGGGCACACCGGTTCTTTTTGTAAAGAAGAAAGATGGAACACTTCGGCTATGTATTGATTATTGGGAGCTGAATAAGGTAATAGTTAAAAATAAGTATTCATTGCCTAGAATTAATGATTTATTTGATTAGTTACAGGGAGCACAAGTGTTTTCCAAGATTGATTTGAGATCCAAGTATCATCAATTGAAAGTTAAAGCTAAAGATGTAGAGAAAACTACCTTTCGAACCAGGTACGAACATTATGAGTTTTTGGTCATGTCGTTTGGAGTCACTAATACACCCGCAACTTTTATGAACTTAATGAATCGAATTTTCAAGCCTTATTTGGATGAGTTTGTGGTTGTGTTTATTGATGATATTTTGATTTATTCAGAAAGTAAGGAAGATCATGAACATCATTTGAGATTAATTTTTTAAATACTCAGAGATAAGAAGTTATGTGCTAAATTGAAGAAATGTGAATTTTGGTTGGATAATGTTGTGTTTTTGGGTCATGTGATTAACAAGAATGGTATTTTAATGGATCCACAAAAGATTAAAGCTATTGTGAATTGGCCTATATCAACTAATGTGACAAAGATTCGAAGTTTCATGGGTCAAGGATTTCTCAAAGATTGTAGTGTTGCTCACCCAGTTAATGCAAAAGGGAGTGCCATTCGAATGGAAAGATCAAAGGGAATCCGCTTTCCAAGAATTGAAGACAAGACTAACTACAACCCCAGTCCTTACACTATCATCAGGTACCTAAGGGTTCATTATTTTTAGTGATGCATCATATAAACGATTGGGTTGCATTCTTATGTAGAATGGAAAAGTGGTTGTTTATGCATCTCGTCAGTTAAAGCCTCATAAAAAGAATCATCCGACTCATGATTTGGAGTTAGCCGCCGTTGTCTTTGCATTGAAAATATGGCATCAGTATCTTTATGGAGCAACTTGTGAAGTCTACACTGATCACAATAGATTGAAATATTTCTTTACTCAAAAGGAGTTGAATATGCGTCAAAGAAGATGGTTAAAGTCGATCAAGAAATATTATTTGCAAATTCAGTATCATCCGGGCAAAGCCACTATTGTAGTTGATGCTCTTAGTAGGAAATCAATGGATTGCATTCTTCATCCCAAAAGAACTTAGACCTTAGAGATTGGAAGAAAGGCCTGCAATGATCTGATGACCGGCTAATAAATTTATTAAGTGCGACTGCCATCCTGGAAAAATGTTGCACGTCCTTTGTGGAATTTGGATGCTCTAACTCTTGTATTACCTTTATTTGTGAGGGGTCTGCTTTTATTCCATGGTTTGTCACCAAGAAGCCTAAAACTTTTCCCGAACACACATCGAACGCGAACTTGGATGCATTCAAGCACAGTTTGTGATGCTTGAGGATTTCAAACATTTCAGCAAGGTCACCCAGATGATCAGATTGACACTTGCTTTTGACCACTATGTTGTCAATGTAGGCCTCCATTGTACAGTTGAGCAAAGGGGAAAACATTTTGGTGATCATTCTTTGAAAGGTTGCCCCCATATTCTTCAAATTGAAAGGCATGATCTTGTATGGGGTTGCGAAGGAAGTGATCTCTCGATTCGACTCATACATGGCTATCTAGTGATAGTTGCGATATGCATCCAAGAAACTGAACCTCTTATGCCTGGCTGTAAGGTCCACCAATTGGTTGATTCTAAGTAGCGGGAAGCTATCTTTAGGGCAACCTTTGTTGACCATCTTATAGTCAATGCAAACTCTTCACTTTTCATTCTTCTTCGATACCACCACTGTGTTGGAAATCCATCTAGGGCAGTGCACCTCTTGGATTACTCATACTTCTAACAAGTTGTTGACCTCCTCTGCAACCACCTCGGCGTGGTGGAAGGATAGTCGCCGAGTTTGTTGAATGACTGATTACGTGTTCAGAAAGACGTTAAGTTGATGGAAAATGAAGCTTGGATTATTGCCAGGCATATTGTAAATCATCTAAGCAAAAAATTCCATGTTAGAAATCAAAAAGTCCACAATTTCCAACCTTTCTTTGCTAGACAACGATGATCCTAGTAGAAAGAACTTGGATTATTTTCATCAATTCGAACTTCCACCAAGTCCTCCAAGCCTTCTCTTTGGCTTTCTTGCCAATGTCGTCAGGACTTCTTTGTCCTTCAATCCTTTGATTATTTGGACAAAGCCTTTAGCAGTCCGTCTGCCATTTACTGCCACAAAGCAATGGTTCAACATCACCTGATCTCCCTAGACTTCCTCTATTACCCCGGCTACTAAAGGGAAGCACATTACTTGGCGGTAAGTTGATGCCACTACTTACATGGCATGCAACCATCCTCTTCTAAGAATTAGGTTATAGGTGGAAGGCACCTTCAGCACCCAAACCTCCACTTTCTTGGTGACTGACCTACTTTGATCGGTAATATGATCTTGCCCAACGACCATTCCGGGTACGAATTAAAGTTGAACAAATGAGAAGTTGTTGGTGTAAACTCTTTGTCCTCCAACTTCAGCTGCCTAAAGGCATCATAGTATGTTATCTCGATCAAACTGCCTTAGTCGATCAACATCGTTGATGTCAAAATCTTTGACATGCAAAGTGACACCTAGCATATCGTTGTGGGAAGTTTGGATCCTCTCTAAGTCCTTGCTCAAAAAAGTCACAATATCTTTCACTCTTCGGTTCTGCCTTTCTTATTAACCAGTTGAGCAGACATCATTTCTTTCATGTGTTCTGCTTTTTTAATCACCCCCCTAAGCTCGCATACTTGTGTCAGCTCAGTGATCCCATGGATCATGTTAATAACTCCTTGGAAGGGGAGCATCTAGAATAGCTAGGCCTTTAGGCTTGGCCCGCCCTTGAGGTGCTGCTCTAATGCCTCCATCAATGTACCGATCTAAATGTCTTGCTACAACCAACTCTTCCAAGTGCCGTTTCATAGGCATGCAATCTTCTATGTGGTGCCCTTGTTCATCATGGTAAGTTCAGCGGTACTTCAGATTGAACCCTTCTGAGCATCCCCCAATTTGTCTGACCAATAGACGTATGCCTCGTCACTAATTTCACTTAAGATACGATAGATTGGTATCTTGAAGACTGTAGTGATGCCAATTCAGACTTTCAACTTTCTTCTAGCATCTTCTTTCTCGTCACGGGGATTGTTAGGTCATTCATTGTTTCTATTCTGGTTTCGGTTGTTGTGGTTAATGTCGCGGTTATGTTATCTCCTGCGGTTGTTTGAACAATTATCCTCCTATCTGACCGTGTGAATTTTCTCGGCAACTCTTTTTTTTGCCACTACTAGATTTGTCTTCACAGTGGCCCCGTTCGCGTCATCTTAACCCTTATGTGTTCGTTGATTCTTTGCATCAATGACTCCATCATTGAGGGGTGATTCATTGTAAGTGAGTTGCTCAGCCTATATCTGATTGGTAAACACAACTTGTATTGATTGATGGCTAGGTTGGTGGGGCAATCATGAATCTCATTGAATGCTGCCCAATATCTGGTGTTATACGTCTTCAATGACTCTCCTTATCCCATGTTTACTCCTAGAAGATGGTCGACTTCCTTTGGCAATTTTGTATTTGTCTTAAATCTGGTGGTAAATGCTTTCGCTAGTTGCTGCCAACTATTGATGCTCCCTTTTGGTAACCCCTCAAACCATTTCAGGTCCAACTCGCCTAAACTTGATGGGAATATAATGCACATTAAGGCGTTGTTACACCTATGAACAACCATGACGTGCCGAAAATGGCTTACGTGCAGGTAGGGATCGGTTTTCCCATCGTAGAGGTTGAACTTAGGCTAGTGGAAGCCTATGGGAAAAGGCACATTCTCAATCTTAAGGGAAAAAGGGGTGGTGTTCTCCAAATGTGCGCACCGCAACATGTGGCAATGACATTATAACCTCTTCGTTGCCATAAGACCTAAGGGCCAACCTCTATAATGTCGAAACCCTTTGGGCCTCCCTCCGTCGCACCCTCTCTTCCAGGACATCCCTTAGGTCCTCCAATCGAGCGGAGTAAGAATATCTAGATTTCATTGATGGACATGAAGGGAAAAAACTATTGTCTTGAGTATAGGAACTCTTCGTCCATGATGTGGAATTGCCAATTTTGAAGCTTCTGGTTATAGAGAGAGCATGCATCTCTCGCCTTCTCCAATCACCTGAGCAATGGGATTGGGTGTGCTCACTGTGGTTCTCCACTCTAGCTATGCCCTTTCCCTTCAACTGCCACTTCATGGCTTCTATCTCCATTGCTATCATTCAGATAATAGTGTCCAGGTTTCTCAATCTGCTCTCCAGGTGTTGAGTGTGTGACCCTTTCTATCGTTGGTGCCTTTCAAGGTTCTATGAATGTTCTAGACTCCTCATGTGCTTATCTTGCGCATCTCTAGGCAATCCTCACGCAGAAGAATCTAAACCCGCCATCGTCGGAATGGAGGGCAAGTCGTCACGTCTCCTAACGAACTCTAGTGTTACTCTGTCAATGGAAAAAATTGGAGGGTCTTCATTGTTCGCCATTGAAGTCATTCAGAAATGCTTGGATGAAAAGGTTTTGTCCGTCAAGATTCCCACAGATGGTGCCAATTTTACGGGTGAGAAATATTTATCGTGTCCGTACTCCTTGCATCCAAGCTTGGATTGCTGCAAACGATGTCTTGCTTCCTGAAAACACAATAAAGCTGAGCTACCTTACAGGTGTTTTGCCGAAAAACCCCTTCAACGGTCAAGTTAGCACCCTTGAGAGATTAAGGAATGTAGAGAGAGTGAATAATGTAGGATTGCTTACCCTTTTCTGAGTGAAGTCATACGCCTTATCTAGGTTGCTGCCATGCTTTCCAAGGTTGTATGTGCACCACTTCCTTTGTCCTTTCTTGGGCGTGTGGATGTACTAACCCTTCCGTACACATGTGTGCATCAACACTACCAAATATCATTGGCTAAACAGCCAAATAATATTGTCGCATACTTTGAGCGGTTTCTCCCCTATGCGCTCTATTGGGCCACGTGGCGTACTCTAACCAAGCCATATTTACCCGAGCTAACCCCGACTAACTTGTGCTCGACTGACCTCACTAGTTCGGCCAAAGCTTTTTAAGACTCTCTACTATGTTTATCCGAGCTAACTTCACATGTTTGCCATCTAGATGGACCTCTACAGCCTAGCTCGGTGCATATTTGTAGCCGCACTCCAGCTTAGCCTAGCCAATTCTTGTGGCCTAGCTCTAGCTCAGCTCAGTGTATGCTTGTGGCCTCATTCTAGCTTAGCCTGGCCCATTATACTAAGGCGCAGGCTCAGCTTAGCCCACAACCCAAGTTCATCACTTAACTTGGTCTAACATCTGAGACAACGCGCTAGTCTGGTTACACGGTCTAAAATGAAGGTCCGTGTTAGGTTTAGCTCGGTCCATTTACTTAGCGCAAATTCCCCTCTCAATGATGATGGGATGTTTTTTGCTACGATTGTTAATAACCTATCTCAAAAAAAGAGTGCTATGGTTGAAATAGATGTAAGATTTTCTTGCACAAATCATGTATAGAACGATCTCAGGAAATGACGTATCCTTCTCACTCAGAACAGCCCCTTGCTCTCTTTCCAAACCCACTTAACAATTACAAAGGAGGTTGCTTTTGTGATGTATGTGGAGAAACTTGCAAGAGATTCATTTACATTGTTCTCCATGCGAATATTCGATGTTGACATCAAGTGTGCTTCGATGGTAGACAATATTCAACGGAGGATTGACCACAAAAAGCACATACACCAGTTGATCCCCCTTCAAAACGCATCAATGTTCTTATGTGATGCTTCTAGTACACGACATAGAGGCACCTCCTACCTATGTGCCGCCTATGGCTTCTGGGTCAACCATAAATGTGCTGATTCATTACCTAACACTATTAAACTTAGTCATCACCATCACCCTCTCACACCCTCATTTATTCTCTTCCATTTCAATATTACAAATCTCAGCCAATTTGGAAAATCTGCAATAAGAGAGTGTACAGAAGAAATTGGTTTTATTATTGTTCCGACTCTAAATGTAGATATTTTTTCCATGTAAATTGTGCAACATCAGAGACACAACATTCCATGTCAACCCTTGATCCTTGCAAATTGTCTTTTAAATTTTGTCTGAACAATTTCTTTATTTTTTTTCTTTATTACTTTACATCTTCAATTTTGTGATTTCAAGGATTGCAAAACAAAGACTGAACTTGAAGATCTTGAGCTTAATTTCGAGCAAGCATAATTATGTTGTTTTAGGGATAACAACATCATCCAAGTTGACTACTTTTTTGTCCTTGCAAACTTCTTCTCTTTATTTCTTTTTCTTATTTATTTATTTATTTATTTTTGGTCTTGATGCATCACTCTTTTCTTAATTACATTTCATTCTTCATTTTGTAATCCTAAGAATTGCAACGTAGATATAAAAGCGAAAGACATTGATCGTAACCCGATCACCTTACTCGTGCTTGATGAATCGACTGATTTGATAACCCAATTTATCAAGAACATTACACTACAAGGGAAGTATGAAAGCAACAGAGATCACACATGTTAGTCATGAACACCCAATAATTTTTTTTTTGATACAAAAATCAACCACGAGTCATGTTTTTGGAGAAATTTGCACTATTTGAATGACATAAAGAATGATAAAAAATGCAATGCGTGCGCACAAAGCATCTCCACTACATTTTACCATTGCTCTCAATGCAACTTTTTACTGCACATGTGATGACCCTGACGTACATATTATTTTTACATATTCTTTTATTGATCATGTTTGCATAATTATGTGTTTAAATTGTGCATATCTGTTTGTTTATGGAATATCTGTTAGAGTATCGACTTTGAATTCGAAATTGAAGGCCCAAATGGGTACATAAACCAAAATTGACTAGTTCAATAGGCCAATTGAAATATTTAGAATTATAGGGTAAGTTTGATTGAAATTTGATTTAAATCAACATAATTAGAATAAATCAATTAGAATTGATTTGGATTAATTAGGCTTAAGTTAGATTAATTAGCTTTAATCCTATATATATGTGATATAAGCTTAATGAACTCATTTCTCACACCCACCCAAAAAAAAAAAAAAAAACTCATTTCCCATCATCCTTTGAGCTGAAAATTTGTAGAGAGAGTTGAGAGCTCAACTTCTAGAGAGAGAAAAAGAAGAATTGTGGAGTTAAGAGGGAATTTGAGAGGATTAAACTATCAAATCTTCAATTCAAGCTCTAGGTATGGAATTTAACCATAATTCTTGCAAATAATTCACGTAGGAGTTGGGTTCATGTAATAATAAGAGTAATTTCCATTTAATTGACAAGAAGATGAAAGAATCAACTTGATTATAGAAGAAATGAGCTAATTGTGCACATGCATGCATAATTCATCATCATCCCTAGATTTGATTTTCAACAAAATCATTACAAGCATAAAGTTATATTTGCTATGTTTGGAGGTCCTTCATGATTTCACACTCATCATCATCTATGAACATGTTTTGAAAAGGAAAGAGTTGAATTCATTACATGCACGGCAAGATTGAAGAGTTTTAGGTTTTTTTTTTTTTTTTTGGGAAAATTGAAATAGATTTTGGACTATGATCTGATAACTATCAAGTATTAATGTTCTACAAAGAGTTTCATTATGTTTTCTCCAGCTATGCAAGCTTTTGGGCATGAAATTTGTGTTTCAAATCTCAAAACTCATTTATGGGAAGCCTAGAATTCAACCACTGCGCTCAAGCGATGAAGTCATCGCTTGAGCGCACTTTGCATGCTCCCAATATTTTTGCAAACCTTTGAAGTTGGCTCGAGTAACCAAGTGTGCGCTCGAGCTAATCTAACCTAACTTTGCATTGCACTTGGCTTGAGTGACCGAGTGATAGCTCGAGACCACTTTGACAGCATCCAATACTTTTGCAGTCAGGACACACCGATAGAGCGACCAAAGATGCGCTCAAGCGAACATCCTGTTTTCAACAAATTTTGACAAACACTTCCATGTGCATATTTTCATCATCATACTCTCTTAGGCATTCTTAGGCATTGTTTAGACATCTTTAGTTATGGAATAAGCTAGAAACACACTTAAGAGAATTGCATTAAGATACAATACTTGATTGCGTATGTGTACTTCAATGTGTATCTTTGTTATGTGTTTGGTGTAGGTTGTCACCCAAAGTCTATATCAGTACCAGCCCACTGTGAGTAGTATCTTTGTAAAGATATGTTCAAATGTATTTTGAATTACTTCTAGAACAATATTTTGAAATGTTATTTTGAGTGAATGGTTGAATGTCTTATTTGAAAGGTAATCGTGGCATCCTTTAGTGAGGTCCTTACTTGGGGGGAAACAATACCATGGCCTTTCGTTATTTGTTTGTAGAGATCTCTGATGTTGACCCCATGTAGTCCCTTTGCTTGACCTATATGGTCCCTTCGTTTAGAACTACATGGTTCCTTCGTTGACCGTGATGGTCCCTTTGATTTAGTCTTGATTGGCCCATTTGCTTTGCTCTATTGGATGTAGCACGTATGGGATATGATTCATGAATTTTTGTTATGTCAAATGCGTGATTATGATTCATTTCGAAACTTATAAGTTATGCTTTGAACTATGCTAGACCTAAATCATTTAACCTCTTTATACTAATATTACTCACTGGGTTTTAGCTTACCTTTCTCCCATATATATATATATATGTAAGTGAGCAACTGGAACGTCAAGTCTAGTGATGCCTCGAGAGTCCACCCTTTTTGCGAAGCTACTTTTGGAGTCCCTCCGTGATGACGCGTACTTGGACTCAAGTGGAGCCAAGCCTTCTCAACCCTTTTGTTTTATTTTGTTTTTGTTATTTGGACACTTGTTTTGAATGGATGTTATGTATAAGAGTTTAAAGATGTTGTGATGTAACTATGTACTTATGAATCTATGTATGAAGGTTGAAGTCTTAATTATTTATAAAATTTGCATATATATACTGCTCAATGGACGTAATTATATTTTTATTATTGCTTCTGCTAAGCCTTTTTACTTATTAATGATTGTTTGATTTGTCTTTGAGGCTGAGTAATCTAGGATTATTGGTTGGTCGTGGCCTCAACCTCTAGGGGCAAGTTTGGGTCGTGAGAGATTGGTATCAGGGCACAAGTTATACCTCACTCACTCATCCATTTAAGCAATAAGGTGTCTAGAAAAGATTTAAAGATTGCATCCATATGCATTTTAGTACAAGAACAAAGTGACTTTTGTAAATTGTATACATGAATATGTGTTCATACATTATGTTTATTATAATATCAAGTTTATATAGATAATAGTGAGAACAAGAGCGGATGAACTGAGGAATCTACCTTTACCCGACTTGACCGAATGGAGAGAATGATACATGATATGGCCAAAAGCTTAAGACAATAACAACCACCCCCACCTCCGATGCCTATACCACTACCGGTGTAGAATCACCAAGCAGATGATCGAACTATCTTACTCACCAAAGAGTTCAAAAAGACTACCTTGTTCTATGGGGGAGTGGAACCGCTTAAGGTTGAAGCTTGAGTTTTAGGGATCGAGAAGTTGTTTGAAGTGTTCCCATGCACGGAAATACAGAAAGTTCTATTGGCCGCATTCACTTTAGAGGATGTGGCAAGGAGATGGTGGATGTTGATTCGGGATGATAACAAGGAAATTAGATAGGCTCGATTTTTGGAGATTTTCTACGAAAAATAATTTCCATAGTGTATCCAGGATAAGGTGTCCGAATTTGAGGGGTTAAAGTAGGGAAACAAGATAGTAGCAGAATATGAGGCTCAATTACTGAACTGGCATGGTTTGCGCCACATATGGTTGACACGGACTGCAAAAATTCTAAAAATTTTGAAAGAGGCCTTTGTGATTCAATTTTAGAAAGGGTTAATGTGCTGAAACTATCGAAGTATGTTGATGTTCTAGATAGGGCACTTATGTCAGAAACAAACATGGCCGCTAGTAATTGAAACTTTGAATGAAAGGACAAGAGGTAGAATTTTAATATGAACAAAGGGACAACATCAACAATGACTAAGAAAGCAAAATCGGGATATTCTAGTAGCTCAAACCAAAGTGGTAACTCGGCACCTACTTGTTCAGATTGCGGAAGAAATCACCGAGGTGCGTGCTATCGGACTACAGGGGCTTGTTTTCAATGCAGAAAGATGGGACACATGGTAAGGGAATGTCCAAAACCACGACAAGGTGGTAATTGGGGTGCTACAAGTTCAACTGGACCTGTACTGACATTAAGGGCTAATGTAACACCAACTGCAACGAGAGACAATCAAAGGCAAGGAAGAGTTTTTGCACTCATTCTAGGGGACACCCAAAATACAGAGACTATGGTTTCAAGTACACTCTCTACTTATGGACAAAGTGCATATGTGTTGATCGATTCAGGGTCTACACATTCTTTTGTTTTTATGCTATTTGCTTATAAATTGAATAGACCTTTGGAAACTTTGAGATATGTGTTATATGTGTCATCACCATTGGAAGGATCTATGTTGTTATCTTTTGTTTACCCTGCATGTGAAATTTTTCTTGAGAATCCCGTCTTGTACATTGATTTATTGCCTCTGGACATGACTCATTTTGATATGATTTTGGGTATGGACTGGCTATCCAAATACTATGCAACTATTGACTGTGCCTCTAAACCAGTAATATTCCGACCTCCAGGACAAAATGAGTTTTATTTTGAAGGAAAGAGTGTAGTTCCCCCACCATACTTAATTTCTGCAATGAAGGCTCGTAAATTGATTAACAAGGGATGCCAAGGGTATTTGTGTTGCATATTGAGTGTTCAAACTACAAATACTACCTTAGATAATATTCTAGTAGAAAAAGATTTTTCTGATGTGTTTTCAAAAGAATTGTTAGGACAATTAATTGATAGGGAGATTGAGTTTGTGATTGATGTGGTAATGGGTACTCAACCAATAACCAAAACTCCATATTGCATGTCAATTGCTGAAATAAAAGAATTAAAAGTTTAGTTGCAAGAATTGCTTGATAAGGGGTTCATTTGGCTGAACATTTCACCGTGGGGAGCATTTGTATTGTTTATGAAAAGGAATGATGGAACACTTTGCCTATACATTGACTACCGAGAGTTGAATGAGGTAACCATTAAGAACAAATATCCTTTACATCAGATTGACGATTTGTTTGATCAGTTACAGGGGGCCTAGGTGTTTTCAAAACTTGACTTGAGATCAGGATACCATCAGTTGAAAGTTAGGACTGAGGACATTGAGAAAACTGCCTTCCGAACCAGATATAGACATTATGAATTTTTAGTCATGCCTTTTGGAGTCACCAGTACCCCTACAACTTTCATGGATTTAATGAATCACATCTTTAAACCATTCTTAGATGAATTTGTTGTTGTATTCATCAATGACATTCTGATTCATTCAAAGAGTAAAAAAGAACATGAACAACATCTAGGAGTAATTCTTCAAACATTTAGGGAGAAACAATTGTATGGGAAATCTAAGAAATGTGAGTTTTGGTTGAATGAAGTTACATTTTTTGGACATGTCATTAACAAAGATAATATATCTGTAGATCCACATAAAATTGAAGCAATTGTTAATTGGTTTACTCCGACTAATATAATAGAAGTCTGAAGTTTCAAGGGTTTACTATCGAAGATTTGTTAAAGACTTTTCCAAGATTTCCATACTATTGACTCAATTAGCCCGAAAGGGAGAACCATTCGAGTGGATGGATCGAAGGGAAGGAATCTACATTCCAAGAGTTGAATATGAGAACTACAGCTCCAGTCCTTACTTTACCATCAGGTACTGAAGGGTTTGTAATTTTTAGTGATGTGTCTTACAAAGGTTTGGGTTGTGTTTTAATGTAGAATGGCAGAGTAATAGCTTACTCGTTCTGACAGCTAAAACCGCATGAGAATAATTACCCGACACATGATTTAGAACTTGCTGCCGTGGTATTTGCATTGAAGATATGGCACCATTACCTTTATGGAGCGAAATGTGAAGTGTATACAAACCACAGAAGCTTGAAGTATTTCTTTACACAGAAAGAATTGAACATACGTCAAAGGAGATGGCTCGAATTGATCAAAGATTATGATTTGCAGATTCAATATCATCCAGGTAAGGCTAACATTGTAGATGATGCACTTAGTATAAAGAATGTGAGGACTTTGGCATGCTTGCTTGCAGACCAAAGGGAACTTTGGAAAGATCTAGACAAACTCGAGATAGAAGTTGTGCTTCATGGGCATGATAGTTTATTGGTTGCAATATCTGCAATCATCGAATAAATCAAACAAAAACAAAGAAAAGATCACTTTTTTAAGAAACTGTGATGAATTTGAGAGTAAAACCAGACTAGGGTTCACCATTGAAGATCAAGTGTTGAAGTTTCAGGGAAGCTTTTGTGTTTCTAATGATGTAGAATTGAAAAGAAGAATTTTGGAGGAAGCCGACAAGTCAATGTTTGCTATACATCCAGGAAATACCAAGATTTGAAACAAATGTATTGGTGGCCCAACATGAAGAGGGAAATTGTCGATTTAATCTCCAAATGCCTCCAGTGCCAACAAGTTAAAGCTGAACACCAAAAACCGGCAGGTTTACTTCAATCCCTCCCTATTCCAGAAGGGAAATGGAAGCACATAACCATGGACTTCATCGTTGGCTTACCTCGTACGTCTAGAGGTATGAATTCTATATGGGTTATTATTGATAGATTAACAAAATCTGCTCACTTTCTTCCCATAAAGACTGCTTTCAATGCTTATAGACTTGCTATTATTTACATTGATGAGATTATCCGCCTATATGGGATTCTAGTATCTGTTATTTCATATAGGGATCCTAAATTTGTTTATAGATTTTGGCAAAGTCTTCAAAGATCAATGGGCATAGAGTTGAGATTCAGCACTGCCTTTCATCCACTAACCGATAGAACTATCCAAACACTAGAAGATATAATTCGTATCTATGTCTTGGAATTTCAAGGCAGTTGGGAAACTTATTTACCGTTGGTTAAGTTTTCATACAACAACAGTTTCCAAGCTAGTATCAATGTTGCATCATATAAGGCATTGTATGGTAGGAAGTGTAGGTCTCTAATTTGTTGGACAGAGGTTGGGGATAGGGCTTTATATGGGTCTGAACTTGTGCAAAAGACAACTAAAAAGATAAAGATCATTTAACAGAGGCTCAAGACTACTCAAAGCCGACAGAAAAGCAATGCAGATCAGAGAAGAAAGGATTTGGAATATGAAGCGGGTGATCATATGTTTATTAGAGTCACACCGATGAAAGGGCAAACGAGATTTAGTAGAAAAGAAAAATTGACTCCACGCTGCATCAGGTCATTTTAGATTCTAGAGAGACTTGGCCTAGTTGCCTACCGAGTCACCTTTTTACCAGGAATGGAACAGGTGCATAATGTGTTTCACATATCGATGCTTCGCGGTTATCTTCAGGATCCATTTTATGTGATAGACAACCACCGGATAGCCTTCGATGACGATATGAAATATGAAGAATGGCCGGTACAGATCATTAATCGACAAATGAAACAACTGAGAAATAGATCGATTCCAATGGTAAAGGTAAAGTGGAAAAAAACATTACGAAAAAGAGGCTACTTGGGAGAAAGATGATGAAATGCGACAACGGTACCCACATCTATTTCCAAATGGAGGTAACTAAGTTTGGAGGACCAAACTTTATAAGGAGGGGAGATTGTGACGAACCCGATGTACATTTGCATAATTATGTGTTTAAATTGTGCTTATCTATTTGTTTATGGAATATCTATTAGAGTATCGACTTTAGAATTATAGAGATACAGAAACCAAAATTGACTAGTTCAATAGGCTAAATATATAGAATTATAGGGTAAGTTTGATTAAGATTTCATTCAGATCAAAATAATTAGAATTGATTTGGATTAATTAGGCTTAAGTTAGATTAATTAGCTTTAATCCTATTTAATTAGCCTAGCCTAATCAAGCCTATATATATGTCATATAAGCTTAATGAACTCATTTCTCATCATCCTTTGAGCTGAAAATTTATAAAGAGAGTTGAGAGCTCAACTTCTAGAGAGAGAAGAAGAAGAATTGTGGAGTTAAAAGGGAATTTGAGAGGATTAAGCTATCAAACCTTCAATTCAAGCTCTAGGTATGGAATTTAACCATAATTCTTGCAAATAATTCATGTAGGAGTTGGGTTCATGTAATAATAAGAGTAATATCCATGTAATTGACAATAAGATGAAAGAATCAACTTGATTATGGAAGAAATGAGCTAATTGTGCACAGGTATGCATAATTCATCATCCTTAGACTTAATTTTCAACAAAATCATTACATGCATGAAGTTATATGTGCTATGTTTGGAGATCCTTCATGATTTCACACTCACCATCATCTATGAACATGTTTTGAAAAGGAAAGAGTTGAATTCATTACATGCATAGCAAGATTGAAGAGTTTTGGGTTTTGTTTTGGGAAAATTGAAAGACATTTTGGACTATGATTTGATAACTATCAAGTATTCATGTTCTACAAAGAGTTTCATCATGTTTTCTCCAGCCATACAAGCTTTTGGGCATGAAATTTGTGTTTTGAAACTCAAAACTCATTTTTGGAAAACCCAAAATTCGACCACTTCGCTCGAGCGATGAAATTGTCGCTTAAGCGCACTTTGTACTCTCCCAGTATTTTTGCAGACCTTTGAAGTTGGCTCGAGTGACCAAGTGTGCACTCGAGCTAACCCAACTTTGCATTGCACTTGGCTCGAGCGACTGAGTGATAGCTCGAGTCCACTTTGACGCCATCCAATACTTTTGTAGTCAAGCCACACCGCTAGAGCGACCAAAGGTGTGCTTGAGCGAACACCCTATTTTCATCAAATTTTGACAAACACTTTCATGTGTATATTTTCATCATCATACTCTCTTAGGCATTCTTAGGCATTATTTAGACATCTTTAGTCATGGAATAAGCTAGAAACACACTTAAGAGAATTGAATTAAGATACAATACTTGATTACTTATGTGTACTTCAATGTGTATCTTTGTTATGTGTTTTATGTAGGTCATCTGAAGCCTATACAATACCAGCCCACTATGAGTAGTATATTTGTAAAGATATGTTCAAATATATTTTGAATTACTTCAATAACATTATTTTGAAATGTTATTTTGAGTGAATGATTGAATGTCTTATTTGAAAGGTAATCGTGGTGTAATGCCTTGATATTACATCACAATTTCCGATGCTAATACAAGAACCTTAGAGTCAACGACATAAATCAAGCATTTAATAATCAATTATGTGACTCAAAAGTTCTCTCTTTCCCCTTGAACTATTCATGCATTACAACATTGATTTAATACATTAATAAATAAAAAAATTTATAATAGTTCAAAGCTTAAGAGATAATACAAACAAAATGCTCAATGGGCTTACATCTTTTGAAAGATTTTCTTTGAGTACACAAAAGATGGAACTCTAACTCCACATAAAAGTAGCCCAAGGATTTATCACATAACACAAGTAGGAGTCTCTTTGTGACGATCCCATCACATATAATATTTGGCATTTAATTAATTAAAGAGATTTGGATTTTAATTAGTCATTATTCTGATTTAATTTGAAATTAATGAGAATTATGGAATCTGTTTCGTATGTGATTCTATTAAGAATTTATTTTGGAATTAAAAATTGAACATCCAAATGGCTTAAAGAGGTAAAATTGATGAGTTGAATCAGTTTAATTTCAAGTATTGAACCATAAGAAAGTTTAATTAAATATTCGATTCAGTTTAGTAAAATTGATATGTGATTAATTAGGTCCGAGTTGGGGTTAATTAAGTTATGAGGTAGTTATGAGGATTGGGAATTATAATTATTATGAATTAAATTTACTTATGACATGTCCAATTTGAATATGTAATTTATTGACAAGAATTTTGGGTGTGATATGAAATTGAAGACCTTAATGATTTTAAAAACCAAAATTGGTGATGGTAATAAATTTAATTTGATATTTGGAGTCTTTTGAGAGTTCGATTAAAAATTTGATTCAGACTGATAAAAATTAAATATAATTAATTGAGCTTTAATTGGGATTAATCAAGTTAATTTAGTTATGTGGGAATTATGATTAATTAAGATTAATTAAAATTTAAGTGGTGATTAATTAAGCTAATGGATAGCTAGTGTTTAATCTAATCTTAATCATAAAATAAAATGATGGAGTAAAATTAAGAAAGTTCTAGAAAGATTGGGAGGGGACTTGTTTTGTTGTGTTGGAGAAATCCTATATAAGAGAAGTAGTGGTTTCATTTATTTATTATTGAAGACTTAGAAGGAGGTGTGTGCGCATTGTGTGTTCATTTGTGATGGAAAAAAACAGAGGGAGAGAGAGAGAGAGAGAGAGTTCATGTTTGCTGGGAGACTCAAGGAGAAAAACAAAGAAGAGTGAAGTATTGAAGAGTTCAATAACTTATCAAGAAATTCAGCCATTGAAAACTTAAGGTGAGAAATTGAAACTTAAATTTTATAGATAATTTTGTTAAAAGTTAAAATTAAGAAGTAATTAAATTCAATTTTATGTAATTAAAAAGAAATTAGTAAGAAGATGAAGAAAATTGAGGTAGGTTTAAGATTATAGAATAAATTTGGAAATTAATTATTTTGAGTTTAATTTTTGTAGTCATGCATAAATTTGAGTCTCATCTTTACATGCATGTAATTTGGAGAAATTAAAGAATTAATTCATGAACATGGAAACAATTAGGGATGGCAATGGGGGTTAATGGGGTGGATATTAATTCCCCATCCCTATTCCCCTATAATAAATTTTCTCCATTCCCCCCATTCCCTATGGGTACCACCCTGCCCATTTCTTAATGGGTTTGGATTTTCCCCAACCCACTTTAATCTCCATTTTTATTTTATTTTTATTTTTTATATTTAATGTTAAACTATTTTTTTTTTTTTTTTTTTTTTTTTTTTTTTTTTAAGGTTCACCAAGTAAAATATATTAATCTTTTTTCTTTTTTTTTAATATTTTTATGTTAACATTTTTGTTTGTTTTGTTTTTTTTTTTTTTTTTTTAAGGTTAAAAAGTAATATACATCAATTTATTTTATTTTATTTGGTTAACAAATCAAATAACATTAATTATTTAATTAAGTTTGTTTTATATAATCAATATATAATTTTGAGACAATAAAAAGTTTTAGTATTGAAAAAAAATGTGAAAACATGGAGGATTAAAAAATAAATTACCAACTCTCTTTACTCTATTCACTTTGCTGTTTCTCTACATGTTATAAGAAATGTTAACAATGTTATTAAGGCTGTTGAGAAATAGAAATGGAAAGAACTGTTTTGAAGAAAGTGTATAAGACATTTAAATTGCATAGGGCATAAAATAAGGAATTGTTTGTTGATGCTCTTAGAGGCATTTTAGAATTAAAAACATCTTTCTTTAGAATTTGAACCATTCTTTTAATTTTCTAAAATCTAATTATATAACTTCTTTAAAATCTGAACACTTTTTTAAGATATCTATGCCCTTACCCACCAATCCATCCTCATCTTCTCCTTTTAGCTCTCCCCGATTTTGTTGTTTGTTACTTTTAAAACAAAAACTGTTTTTTCATTATTTTTACTATTTACAACAATCACCACTATTTCACTTCACTATCCAGCTACCAAATAAGTCACTACTCACTACTGCGGCATCACCACCACTATGTTCACAATCTTTACTTTCACTTCGTTCATACCCAACCAACGACCAAAAAAACAAATATAAAAAAAATATATTTTATATTTTTTTATAAAATATTTTTTCATTAAAATGTTTTTATCAAAATAATGAAACATAACATTGGGAAACATAGCTGATTTCAGTTTAAATTATTATAACTAAGAAAAATTCTTTTATTTTTAAAAAAAAATATATTTAGCTAAGATTTGTATCCTCTTTGTGTTTTTCAGCAAATAAATTTTTGGTACCATCTCTTTCTAACAATAGTCAGTGTTGTTTTCGATTCCTCATACCTTATTCAAATCATTCTATATCTATATATAATAACATTACTATATATATATATATTATATATTGTCATAAAATTGGTGTGTCACATAAAACTAAATAGATTTATATCGTTAATTGAAAATTTCAGACAAGCAAACGATCTGAAAATTACAATTACATAAAAAATACAATAACATAGAAAAAACGAACATATGCACTAGAACGTAGTGACTTAATTTTTTAATAACATTTAAAATTCTAGATATGCATAAATTTGACCAGATAATGTGACAATATTTTAAATTAATGTGTATTTGATTTTATTGATTGAGCAATAATAAAATAAGATTGAATGTATATTTAATTTGGTTGTGAATCTTAAAAAAAAAATGGTTGTGGAACCTTAAAAAATAAAAAAATAAAAATAAAAAAGATATAATGTATATTTGCTTTGGTTGTGAATCTTAAATTAAAAAAAAAATGGGTTTTTGTTAAAAAACACTTAAAAAAAAAAAAATAACTAAAAAAAAATCAACAAAGAGATTAGAGATATATTTTAGTTGGTGTCGATCATAAAAAAAAAAATGGTTGTGAACTGAATAAATAAAAAAAGAAAAGACATTGATGTATATTTAGTTTTGGTTGTGAATCTTAAAAAAAAAAAGACATATGGGGAAATTAGTGGGTACCCATCCGCAACCCATCCCCTGTGGATATTTAAAGAATATCACTTACCCTACCTAATGGATAAGAAAAAAAGGAAAAAAACCCATGTATTTGGGTTGTGTCTCCGTGGATACCCACAGGATAGGTTATCCATTGCCATCCCTAGAAATAATTGTAAGAATTCTTCAAATTGAGCTTGGGTTTGGAAACCTTGGTATATATATGAGATGTATATTTGCATGCACCATGAGTTTGGAAAGGATTTGAGCCGTTCAAGTTCATATTTTGAAGAGAAAAAGAAAAAAAATATATAAAAATCAAGTTTATGGAAATTTGGAGTTAATCCTAAAGTTAGATAAGGTTTTAATTTTATTATGAAAATTAGGAATCAGTTTGATTTTGATTTTTAATCCATGTATGTAATTTAATTTAAAAGATTTATCAATTTAAACATATTTTGGAACATCTATGATCATAAATTAAGTTTTCGATTAAAAATTGAGTGAAGTTCATATTCTAAGAGATTGATTTTGTAATTCATCATTTTAGTTTGATTTTTGTTATTTATCATGAAATTGGATTCCATCTTTACATGCACCATAGGTTTTGAAGGGTTTTGAAGATTTAATTCATGTTTTAGAGGAAGAAGAAAAAAAGTTCTGAAAAATTATAAGTTTATGAACATTTTAAGTTTAATTTTGAAATTAAAGGAGTTTTAATGTAAATAATTTGAATTTGATCATATATTTAGGTTTTCTGAAGTGTTTTCATATTTTTAATCAAGCCATGCAAGACCCCAAGTTTTGAAAATGTGTTTGGAAACTATTTTTGTTGATTTTTGAAACCCATAATTTTTTAGACCGCTTGAGCAGTATGGTCACCACCCGAGCACACTTTACGAGCTCCCATCATTTTTGCAGACTGTGCATTCTGCTTGAGTGACCAAGTGGTGGCTCGAGCAGTCAAGCCTCTTTAGCATGTTTTTGGAAAATTTCATCTTGTTCATATTTTCATCCTTATCTTTTCTTGAGCATTCCTAGGCATTGAATTACGACTCACTGAGGATTAATAAGTTAAGAACCAACATAAGTTAATTGATTATGAAGCAAAGTAAGAAATCAGTTTATTTGAAAAGAAGAATAAGTAAAGTAAGAATACGTAAAATAAGAATTCGGTTTATTTGTGAAGAAAAGAATAAGACAAGTTATATGTGATCAAGAGAGTAATATTGTGTTTCGATATGTTCTTAGACTGCTCGAGCGATATAGTCATCGCGCGAGCGCACTTGACGAGCTCCCCGTATTTTTGCAGACTGTGCAGTTCGCTCGAGCGACCAAGTGGTGGCTCGAGCAGTCAAGCCTCTTCAGCATGTTTTTGTAAAATTTCATCTTGTTCATATTTTCATCCTTATCTTTTCTTGAGCATTCCTAGGCATTGAATTATGACTCATTGAGGATTAATAAGTTAAGAACCAACATAAGTTAATTGATTATAATGCAAAGTAAGAAATCAGTGTATTTGAAAAGAAAGAATAAGTAAAGTAAGAATACATGCAATAAGAATTCAGTTTATTTAGGAAGAAATAAATAGAGAAGTTATATGTGATCAAGAGAGTAATATTTTGTTTCGATATGTTTGTTTGTGAACTTTGTGTAGGTTGGGAGTCCAATGAATTATATTCGAGTCAATCCCACTATGAGTTATATATCTATAAAGATATGTTCGAAAAGTATTTTGTAAATTGTTATATGAATCATGTTTATGAAATGTTATTTTATATGAATGAATAAATGTCTCTTTTTGAAATGTATTTGTGGCATTCATTAAAAAGCCTTTTCTTAGGGGAAACAATACCATGGCCCTTTATTTGATAAGGCCATTGCCTGGGGGGAAATAATACCAAGGCCCTTTGTTATATAAGTACAGAGATCTCTGATGTTGACTCAAGTGGTCCCTTTGCTTGACCTATAGGGTCCATTTGCTTAGACTCATGTGGTCCCTTTGTTGACCTTAATGGTCCATTTGATGTACGCCTTCGGGCCCTTTGCTTTGTTAACCTTCACGGTCCCTTTGATTGTGCCTTCGGGCCCTTCGTACTCAATTGGATGTACCACATATAATGTTTTGTTAATGGAATCGATATAGAAAATGCTTTGTTTGATTCAGATATATGTTTCATTTGAAAAAGTATGGATTTTGATACGATAAATGTTCGCTTTGAAAAGATGTTATATGATATTTGGAAACGTAAAAATATGGCAAATACTTTGTTTTGAAAATGATATAAGATTCACTTTGGAAATTGTAAGACATGCTTTTAAATTGTTATGGACTTCATTAATTAACCTATTTATTTTGGTATTACTCACTGGGCTTTAACTCACCCCTCTCCCTTATATATATGTAGGCGAGCAATTAGAAGATCAACATTAGAGTTTGCTTCGGAGTCTGCCCATTCCCGTAAAGCCACCCAAGAGTGCCTTCGTGTTAAGGCTTTAGATTTATTTTGTCAAGCTTGCTAAGCTTTTTATTTTGTTAGAAGTCTCATGTGTAGTGTGTGAGATGTTTAAGATTTGTATATGTATATATTAAAAGTGTGTCTGAATGTTTTAAATATTTCGGTTCAACATGTACGCACAACTCAATGGACAATATCATTTTGTTTTGCTTTCACTTTAGGCCCGATATTAATTAAATATTTGAAATTTTGTCTTTAAGGCCTAATTACTGGCCGGTCATGGCCTAAACCTTTAGGGGCAGGTTTGGGGCTGTGACACTTCGCACTCCCATCTGCAATTACTCCTCAATGTTTGTCACGCCCTCAAAATAAACCCATAATAACCATAACATTAACATGCATTTATAAAAGAAAACGAATCATTTGAGTTATTCATCAGAGTATTCTTATTGAAAGACATCACATGTAACATCCTGCAACATCAAAATAAATGCCCTAAGGGCTTACATCGTTCCAAGCTAACACTTGGACACAAAAAGGATGAGTACTAACTCAATTACAAGTTAAGCCCTAGGCTTGAATGTTGACATGAAATCTCAAAAAAATAACAAAGTAAAACATATAACTAAAGACAAGTCTTCAAAATCCCAAACATCAAATCCTTCCAGGCTAAGTCCGTGGAGGTAGCTTATCACCTGAACCTGAAAATGATGTTCCCATAAAGGGTGAGCCACAGCCCAGTAGAAAAATACTAAACCAAATATAAGCATTGAATAAAACTATAGCATTCAATAGATGGTTAACCAAGATAATCAATTACATCATTATACAGTTTCATGACACTAATGTCAATGACACGTTTCACTTTTCTTTATTATCAATATGGCTCAGAACCTGGCCAAACTTACCACAGTGAACTATATATGTTATATTCACATTACTTCCAATATCAAACAAACAAATGAGACTCAGGCTCATATCAAAACACTTCATACTTCCCATTTGATACACATTTTAGTGCTGTATCAAATAAAACACTTCAATATAAATAAGCACACATAAAAGTGATGCTAATGGAGTCCATCCCCTATCTCCTCCCAAACAAAATCCGGTTTAGAGGTCCATCCCCTATCTTCCCCTAAACCGTGGAGTACATCCCCTACCTCCTCCCACACAAAACAATGTATGCAAACACATAACATATACAACACACAATCAATACACATAATGTCTATATTAATTCAGCAGTCAAAGTTGATGACTTAATCAATGATTAGTTTCAGTTATCCCTAATCCACATGCAGTGTCTACAACAAGCACGACTACTTCATCATGGCACTGTCATCGGATAATGACATCCGACGGACATTCTTGGCCAGTTGCTGCATTATGGGCTTCTTTTCCATTTTTTTGGGAATTAAGAAGGCAGGATGGGGATAAAATGGGTTTTTGTGTGGTTTTGCAGTGGCTCAGGGTAAGCTATACATAAGGACGAAAAGTTGGAATAAATTCTATAATTGAATCATGTTATACCTTGCTTGCCATAGGGTTTAAATTTTGTTAAATCCATGCTTGTCAGGTGGATAGAGATGTAAGAAAAAGGTAGGCCCATG
>NW_021026704.1:1128412-1205329 GCF_004153795.1 Camellia sinensis | reverse complement strand
CCAAAATAATCAATTTTATCATTAAACAGTCTCATGACACTAATGTCTAAGACACATTTCACTTTCCATTATTATCAACATGGCTCAGAACCTGGCCAAACTTACAACAGTGAATTATATATCATATTCACATTACTTCCAATATCAACAAAACAAATGAGACTCATGCTCATATCAAAACACTTCATACTTCCCATTTGATACAAATTTTAGTGTTGTATCAATAATCATGTAAAAACACTTCAATATAATAAGCACAACATAAAAATGGTGCTAATGGAGTCCATCCCCTATCTCCTCCCAAACAAAAATCCGGTTTAGAGTCCATCCCCTATCTTCCCCTAAACCATGGAGTACATCCCCTATCTCCTCCCAAACAATATGCATATGCAATGCTCAATCAATACATGTAATTTCTGTATAATTCAATAGTCTAAAATTATGACTTAACAAATTGATTAGTTCAATTTTCCCTAATCCGCATGCAATGTTTACAACAAGCACGACTATCCTCCACCGATAGCCCAAAAACAGTTATTTCTAGACTCGAAAAATAAATATACCAACAATTCAATAGGCGAGTGATTTATATTATCCAACTACACCATTTAATCAATAAATTCCCCAATTTCATGGATTTAACCAAATTCCCCAATTTCCTTAAATTAATTACTCAAATCAATTTAGTAATTCAATTAGGGGTTGTTCCAAAATTTTCAAAGTGTCCCCAACCTATCAAAATACCAAACTTAGAACAAAGCATATTAAATGGAGTAGGAAATCCCTACCTCGAAGAAAATAACCCGTATGGAGAAGATGGAGATGAAGACCAAAGACCAACGTGCTCCAAATCCTAAGTTTTTCAGATTAAAACGAAGCCCTCAACTCGCTCTAACTTTTTAATAAAGGATCTAAGGTAGAAACTCACTCTAAGTAGATCAATTGTAAGAGAGAAGGTGTGTAGAGGGAGAGAGAGAAAAAACACTCCAGGGGCGGTTTTTAAAAAGTTATGAAGGAAAAGTAGGTCAAAAAGTGATCCAAAAAGTGAAATCACGGACTGATATAATCGACTCTACGCTCGAGCGTAGAAAGCCCCGTTCGAGCGTAAGGCACAGAATCATGCTCGAGCGTGAAGAAAGCCGCTCGAGCGTCGATTGCACCCTTCCAGAAGTTTTGCAGGCGCTGCACCCGCTCGAGCGTCAAACTCCCCGCTCGAGCGGAGGATCAAAAACAAGGGATCACGCTCGAGCGTAAAAACTATCGCTCGAGCGGAAGAACTGCAGAGCAAAATACTGGGAGATGGAAAATCACGCTCGAGCGTCAAAATTTCCCGCTCGAGCGGAGAAGCAACAACGAAGGGACCGCTCGAGCGTTAAAACTTCCGCTCGAGCGTGAAGGCCAAAATCTGGGCATCACCTATTGGCATCTAAAATCAACCAACCTGTAACAGACCCGCCCAACACAACCTATACTTCAAATACAAAGAGATTAAAGGACAACAACAACCAATAAGTAATGACAGGATCCACGGAACCTAAGTCCGGATACAATAATTTAAAGAGAAAAGACCGGGGTCGCTATAATGTTAGTCACTTCGGTGGCACATCCACATCATTCCCTGAAAGGTTGTTAGTTTTGAGGTGAGCAATAGCTCAATAAGAAATACCATTAACAAATTATAATCAATTGAGATAGATATGATCATGTTATGCAATAGATGCAAAAACCCATGTCCAATCCTTTATGAAAACCATGGAGATCAAATTAAAAAAAAATTCATGAAAAAAATATTTTTTTTCAAAATCCCAGGGTATAAATATGTCATTATGTCCAGAATAAAATCCATAAGCTACAAGTACAATATATATATATATATACGTAGAAGTATCTCGAAATATAATCCCACATTTGCCGACTCCAAAAATGGTGGGACATTGGGCACCCAAGACCTCATTTCTCCACATTTGCTGACTTTAGAAACAGCAGGCTCGTGGACACCCAAAATCATGTTTTCCACATTCGCCGACTCTAAAAATGGCTGGCTCGTTGGCACCCAAAAATCCTTCACACATTCGTTTGGCGATATGCATAAGACAGGGCAATTAGGCACCTTGACTCCCTACGTAGGTACCAAAATACACAACTCAAACCAAAGACCTGACTCATGGCCTTGCTTCATACGCTATTTAACCCCCTCCACATGTTCCAAACATCAACAATTCCAAGCCTTGTATAAATAATGGATGTATATGATGCATGGTTTTACAAATCTCAATTTCTCTAAGGTGGTTTCAATTTACAACAATCCAACAATTTAAACATTTCCAATTAGGGTAATTTTCCAAGTCATATATACCCATCATCATTTCAAGATGTTGAGATAAAAGTTTCCAACATTTCATGTTCCTACATTAGAACCAAATCAATGTATCAAATTTCATGATTAGAAGACCAATTGAACTAAATCCCCTTTATTGAGCCAATTTGAAAGCTAGGGTTTTAAGAAATTTGGGGCTTTTCCATTTCAAAGCATTTAAAATTCAATTCTCATCACCCATAACATACTCATCAACACAAAATATAAACTCTTTAAGTATTTCATAAGAGATGGCCCATTTTTGGTCAAACCCATTAAATAACACACCACTTTTCACACAACAAGATATCTATATAGATACAATGAAAATACCACATATTTATCTCAAATCAAAGATATAATGAGTTAAAAGTATCACTACCTCAAGATTTATGACAAAAGATGAATACCCAACTTCAAACTTGAAGAAATGAGAAAACAATCGGTAGGATTTTTGATCTAGGCTTGTTCTATAACCCCCTTTGAAGATCTAAGGTAGGTCTTGGTTGAAATTAAGGGAATCAAGTGTTTAGGGACTAGGGTTTCAGAAATGGGAGAGAGAGAGAGAGAGAGAAAAAGAAAAGATATAGAAAAAGTGAGTAAAAAAGTGTTTGGATCGACTTTTAGGTGTACTGTCCCGAACAGACCGCTTGAGCAACTTTTCACAGCTTGAGCGAAGTGCTCAAATCAAAGAGACCGCTCGAGCTAACTTTACACCACTCAAGCAGCAAACGCAGGGTCTTAGAAGTTTTGTAAAGCTGCAGTGAAAATACTAGGAGTCTTATTTCTACGCTTGAGTGACCACTTCATTGCTCGAGCGGTATCGCTTGCAAATAGAAAGATATTAAGAGCTTCGTATCTCCGCTCAAGCGACCTATATACCACTCGAGCAGTGTCCCAGAACAGATCATTAGACGTGACATCCTTTAGTGAGGCCCTTGCCTGGGGGAAAAAATACCACAGCCCTTTGTTATTTGTTTACAGTGATCTTTGATGTTAACCCGTGTGGTCCTTTTGCTTGACCTATATGGTCCCTTCATTTAGTACGTGGTCCCTTCGTTGATCGTGATGGTCCCTTTGATTTAGGCTTGATTGGCCCCTTTGGTTTGCTCTATTAGATGTACCACGTATGGGATTTGATTCATGAATTTTGTTATGTCAAATGCGTGATTATGATTTGTTTCGAAACTTATAAGTTATGCTTTGAACTGAGCTATACTTCAATCATTTAACCTTTTATACTGATATTACTCATTGGGCTTTAACTCACCCCTCTTATCTATATATATATATATATATATGTAAGTGAGCAATTGGAACGTCAAGTCTAGTGATGCCTCGGGAGTCCACCCTCTTTGTGAAGCTACTTTTGGAGTGCCTCCATGATGGGGCATACTTGGACTCAAGTGGAGCCAAGCCTTGTCAACCCTTCTATTTTATTTTGTTTTTGTTATTTGGAGACTTGTTTTGAATGAATGTTAGGTATAAGAGTTTAAAAATGTTGCGATGTAACTATGTACTTATGAATCTATGTATGAAGGTTGAAGTCTTAACTATTTATAAAATTTGCATATATGCACTGCTCAATGGACGTAATTATATTTTTATTATTGCTTCCGCTAAGCCCCGTTATTTATTAATGATTGTTTGATTTGTTTTGTAGGCCAAGTAATCTGGGATTACTGGTTGGTCATGGTTTAAACCTTTAGGGGCGGGTTTGGGTCGTGACAACATGAGTGGTGTGCAGAGTTACCCAATAAACTACAACACCCATTTCATCCAGAGCACCCACTTCTATTGGTCACAAATTTTCATCTAAAAAGTGGATTAGTTTGCAATTTGATTAAATTCCATTGTAATATGTACAACTTTTGCCTCGATATTACATGTGCATCCCTACTATGCACAATCAAACATGAAGCTCATAAGCACGCCCTTTTCATGTGATTCTTTTGTTCAATTCGAGTTCGTTGTATGTGATCCTTGCAAATTCAATCTATGCATTACGTGTACCCTTTTGCCAGGTATGGTTAAGCATAGATAAGACGAACATCCATTCATCCTCACTTATTCCCTCATCAAAGATAAGGCAGATGATGAGTATTGATGTGAGATTTTCGAGGAAGAAATTAGCTCCAAATACTGGTTTTATCACTATGGCAAATTGCGACTAGTATCTTCATACAAAATGCATCTATCCTGTTGATCAGTATTCAAATGTCAAGTATCGAGCCACCTTTAACATTGAAGATCACCTGCACCTTCTCACTTTTGTTTAAAGCCCCAAGGACAGCTCTTCTTGTAGATGTTGTGATCAACCTTTCCAAACTAATTTTACTATGGTCTTGGTAAAATACAATACATATAGGTAATTTTTTTCTCATAAGAAATCCATGAAAACTTTCAAAGAAAATTCTTTCATTCATTTCAATATCATTCTAGGATGGTTTTTCAAAAGTTCTTTCAAGAATCCCTTGTTAACATGAGTTGCAGGTCAAGCATATAGAAACCAATCATTCTACCATAATTCACACCAAGCCATCACCCCATCATAACCCACCTAAAATGAATCAACTCATTCTCATATGGTCAACTTTGCACAATTAAACTATTCATTTCGCATTATCACAATCAGACATATAATCTCATTATAATTGTTTCACATAAATCCAAATAGAAACTGGCTCCATTACCAAGCCACATCCTCACACCACACGCTTTTCCAAGCGCTACTTTGGAAGGAAAGTAGAACCTCTGTTAAGCACCACGCTTTGCTAATCACGAGCCGGAAGGAATATGGAACGTCACGCTTTATTGGGCGCTACTCTAGAAGGAAGGCGGAACCTCTATTAAGCGTCACGCTTTTCCAGTCACAAGCCAGAAGGAAACGGACCCTCAACATGTCATGACCCAGACCCGCCCCTATAGGTTAAGGTCATAACCGACCAGTAATTAAGGGATTACCTGCGGCCTCAAACCAGACAAAAGATATTCCATCAGAGTTAAGGGGCCAAACGGAAGCAAACTTACAAATTGTGCATAGAGCCGTGCTTACAAGGCATATCAAATAACACATATCTGTATTAATTAATAACTCACACCAAAAAGGAAATCAACTTAAAGTGTTATACACACACAGGATCATTCAAGTCTTAGTCAGCCTAGCCAAAACTTATGTATAAAGGTAATCCAACATTTCTGCCTACATAACAAGACTATAACAAAAGATCAAAAGATGCGAAAGTAAGTCTCATACGTGAGACGTTTAGGGCTGACTCTCCAAAACTTGACCTTTCTCACAAACTTCACCGGGGCTGGGTTTGGGCATCTCTTAGCTCACCTACATACACATGAATGAGTGTGAGCGAAAGCCCAGTGAATAATATCAAATAAAGAAGGTATGCAAATGAGATTCACATATATCAAATGGCCTTGGGCCCATGTAGAATTCTATTTAGTGCATTATCTTGGTACATTAGGCGATTCAAGCCAGAACATATCAACGGCCTCTGGTCCACTTCGTTCCTTAGCAAACGGCCTCGAGCCCAATTCATTCATGTATATCAAACGGCCTTTGGCCCAATCATTCATGTCAGACAGCCTTCGGCCCATTCATCCATGTCCAACGGCCTTTGGCCCATTCATTCATTCATATCAAACGGCCTTCGGCCCAATCAACTGTATCCAACGGCCTTTAGCCCAACCATATGGCATAGCTAACATTTGTCCACAATTCAAATTAACAAGCTTATAGAACTTGTATGGAAATAAGTAATTGGACAAATAACATACTTCAAAATATCTTTATTAAGATATTACTCACAGTGATCGACTGGATGATTTGCCTTCGTGTTTGACCCTACACATTTCATAAACATAATGGGTCACAACGATTTAATCCGTTCTTAATTCATACATCCCTCTTAGGCTTCTTTCTTATCCTTTTAACTCATTTATGATGTTCAATGCATGCCTAAGAGTGCTTAGAAATGAAAGAGAACGGAAAATGAAACACAGAACACCTTTACAAAATATCTGAAACAGGGGTCCCCGCTCGAGCGTGGGTTCCGCCGCTCGAGCGGACCCTCAAGGTCTGCAAAAGTACTGGTTGCCTCATTTTTACGCTCGAGCGTGAATTCGGACGCTCGAGTTAAAAGTCATACTACATGGCTCCCCGCTCGAGCGTGAATGTCCCCGCTCGAGCGGACATCAATATCTGCAAAAATTCTAGGAGCTCGCATTTCACGCTCGAGCGGACATGCCAAATTCTGGGTTTTCCAGAATTGTTCTTCAAGTTCAAACTCCATGTTCAAAGGTTCAAAACTCACATTTTTGGTACAAAACATGGAGAAGCACTACATAATATAAGAATACAACCAATGTGAGGCTAATTATTCAAAATCATGATCTAATCCTCAAATAGATCAACATTTCTCTTGCATGGTCCAAACTTATGCACTCAAGCTTCATACCAATTTCATAACTTCATCAATCACGCATGCATGTCAATTTTTGACTTTATTTCTATTTCAAATTGTGCAAATGGTGTTCAAAATCATGAAGCTACACAAAATTACTCATGCATGTAAAGTTTGGTGCTCAATTCTTCATATTCAACATGCTTCATGCTTGAACATACAAAATTATAACAATTATGCACATTCATGTTCATACAAGCTCCAAATTCAACAAATTCAATTCAAGTTATGTTCTTGACCACAATTAAACCTTGAATTTACAAAATTACAAACTCAAACTTATGAATCCACTCACCTAGGAGCTTCAAACACCCAAATTCTAGCTAATTCTTTGAGTTTAACCTCCAATTCTCAAGCCTTTAGTTCAATCTTCAATTTGAGCTCCCTCTCTCTCTCTCTCTAAGTTCGATTCTCTTTCTCTCTCTCTCTCTCTCTCTCTCTCTAGAGAGCAAAATCTGATTTGAGCTCAAAACAAATGAATGAGAGTGTAAATTGCCCCTTTATATAAGCTCCTTTAATCACATTTGATTATAGCTAATTAATAGCACTTAATTAATCGTTCTGAATCTTATTATTTTGATCAGAATAAATTTGTAATTAAATTTCACCGTAGGCTCTAAAAATTATGCCAATCACGATGGCGTAGTCAATTTTGGCTTCTGTGGCTGATAAGGCCTTCCATTAAATTCTAAGGCAGTTAAATCAAACAGATTTTCCTATGGTGAACAGATAGAAAATCAAAACCACATATATTCATATAAATGACACTCAAAATCATATCAAACACATAATCACAATCCCAATTAAGATTAATTAGCATAATATGGACCGGGGTTGTCACACAACATATCTCAACAGACCACACGTTTTACCAGGTGCTACTCTAGAAGGAAGGCAGAATCTCTATTAAGCGCCACGCTTTACCGGTCATAAGTCGGAAGGAAACAGACCCTTATTCCAATATCACCATCCATCAATTTATCACGTTATTTATTATTACAATTCCGACAAGGCCAACAACACCATTCATTATTTTCCATCACACATTAATCTAACAACACATCCACCATAAGCATAAAGGTTATCTTTAGAAACAATTACTATTCTTGTTTTCCATTTTTCTCAATACTTCTCCACATTAACATCAAATTTTAATATTCAATTATACAACATAATTATTTTCATTCACTTCTCAAATTGTATTGATTAAATTTGCATATTTTAATTTTCCAAGCACAACCTTTATATCCTATGATTATTCAAGCAAAAATTTTAGTCTCATTACAAGTACTAATTTATTCCAATCATACTCTCAATTTCATGAAATGAAAGGTAATTAAGGAAATTTCTCATATTTAAGTAAATCCATAACTAGGGTTAAACCAAATTTTAGGACTTTTAATCTTAAAACACAATTTCATATTTTAACTACTCCACACTTTCATCATCCTTTTCAATTCCATACGTAATCTCCATAAATTGAAAACCCTAGCTTCATTTGTATGTGTTTAGAAAAATCTCTTCAAAATGAGGTTTTTATGCAATAGAAATTTACCATCCATCTATCTATGAGAGTATATTATTGAGAAGTAAAGAAAATCCCTACCTTAAGCAAGAAGAGGAAGTACCCAAAATTCCAATTCCAATTTCAATGAAAATGCCATTCACTCGGATGGATAGAAAGCCCTCGACATGCTATTCGTTTTGATATAAGGAACATGGGGTAGAAAATGAAAGAAAATAAGTGAAACCCAAGCTTGAAAGCTTGAAACCCACAACAATGATGGAAAAGAGGAAGAAAAGAGAGAAGAAGCAATAGAGAATAAAGAAATAGTGGACCAAATGTGACTTTTAAATGTGTTGAATTTGGACACTTCGCTCAAGCAAACGATCCTTCACTCGAGCAAACAATACGAACTCCCAAAGTTCAGACCAGATAAGGTAGACCGCTCGAGCGAACATCGTCAACTCTCAGAATCTCAGACCTGCAAAAGACTGGGAGCTTCGTGAGACCGCTTGAGTGACCAGTCTATCGCTCGAGCAATGAGAAAAAGAAAAAGAAATTTCTGGAGTGCTACAGTAGACAAGGAAATTTGATGGTTGTTTACCATAATAGTTTAGATGGATTGACATTATTTCCTATATATACACATTCAATAGCATTAGTTATAGAATCTGCTACCTAAGGAGAAGAATGAGTTAGAAGTCGACTAAAGAGAATATGTTTAGCTAACTCAACAATGTTCTTATTATTTTGGTTTCTCTTATTTTTTATTTAGCTATGTTCTTATTGGAAAATAATGATTTTCTAACAACTTTAATTCGAAATTAAAGTGAGAGATCCAACAGCTGGTTGAGGTAGATCTAAGTGGTTTTATTCTCTTAAGTGAGAAGGTTACAATACAGAAATAATGAGTCAAAACCATTGAGTTGTGAATGAGAATTGTCTCATAAAGTGGATATCAATAAAAGTTGGGCTTAGATTTAGACTTAGTCTTGATTTAGACTAGGCCTAGACTTGTACTTGTGCTTATGCATGTGCTGGGTTTGGTCTTGGACTTGGTGTTGGACTTAATCTTGAGCATAGGCTAAGTTGTGCTATGTTGGACTTAACTTATACATGTGTTTGAGATTGGGCTTGGATTGGTTATGACCCAATATCCGTATCCATTTTGTGACTCATCTAGTTTAATTCTCAAAACTTATGCATTATATACACATTATGATTTATATAATGTTTTTTGGAGTTTTGAACATTTGTAACTCTAACCCTAATGGCTAGAGTTGATGGCCTTGGTTAATGGCATTTGATGACCATTATGATGATAGCCTTCATGGCTAGAGACTCCCCTACTTGTATAAATTTAGGCATTTCCCCTCTAACTTGAGAATATAATTTTTTTTTATGGAAAATGAGTTGGTGTTTTGAGATAAAAAAGTTGGAGATGGTTTTTACACCAAAGGAAAAATTTTCCTATCTTCTTTGCTAGCTTCTTCTTTGGTTCTTATTAGAAAAAGAGTGCTGCCATTATCAAATTCGCCGAAGCTATTCAGAAGGTGCTTCTGCATTAGCTGGTTTTGACCGTCGTCTCCTGGGAGAAAGATGCCGGCATACCTCCAACACCTATCGGCAGAAGGTGAATCTATTTTAAGAAAACTGTGGTATGACACAGGTTTCGGTTTACTTTTTTTCTTATCATTTGTTCTTTAATTTTTCAGAATTTAATTTACCTCAATAAGTTCTAATATTTAGTTATCCATGTTAATAATTTGTTCTATTAGTAATATAATCTAATTCATTTCTGTATTTTTAGTTGTGTAGTTTATTCTGTATTTCATTCTTTAATAAAAAAATAAATTATTTTGTCATTCTATTTAATTTATTTGATATATTTTTCTTGTATTATTAGGAAAAAATACCAATAATATTAAAACATATTTTTATACATAGTTTTGATAAAATAATTTAGTTTTTATTTTAAGTTATTCTAGTAACTCTTGGAATTAAAATTAATTTAATTGCCTAGAGTTATTGCATTGTTTTGAGTTGTTTATTTCTAATAATATATTCATGCAATTTATTTGATATTAATTAGTTGTTATTGCATGAGTTAATTAGTTGTTAATGCTTAAGTTGTTAGGGGTTTATAAAATAAAATAAGAATTTTATTTCTTAAGATTCTTACTAATTTATTTGATTTGTTTGTTATTTATTTTCTTTTGTAGCTAACATTCTCTATAGGTTTACCTAAACGCGAAAGGAGGATATATAATACGAACAAATAAAATAAATTGAAATTAGTAATTGGGATTACTAATTTTTGTTTTGAACAGGATAACCTAAGCATGCATAAGAATTTTGGATCTTCAAATTTTTGGACATATTTGTGAGTTTAATCATTCACTTTAATATGGAGAATTATTTTTGGATTTATTTCGTACTGTTCCAAATTTTTTTTTATATTTAATTCGATTAATTAAATTGTGGGAAAATCAAAGTGTTGGAATTCGTGTTGTGAGAATTTCAAGAGATTTGTCTAGTTAAAAGGTTTTTGATGGTATAAAATATCTCCAAACAAGTTTTTTTTAGGAGAAAATTTAGTAAAACAATTTTGATTTTTCTATATAATGGTCTTATTTATGAGCTTGCTTATGATTTATGTTGCATTATCACATGGTCGTATAGCTTGGTATTGTAATGATATTAACTCTTATTCATTTTTTGGTTGTATCGATTGTGAGTTCTTTCATGTCTTGATTTGTAATCAAGGAAATTACTCTAAAATATTTTTCTATTCATAGAATGATAAGTGGAAGTTTAACTTTATTGTTATATATATTTGATTATAGTTGCATGGTTGAAATACCAATATTATGACAATAATATTCCTATATATATAATTGATTTATAGCCATACAACTCATGGCATTCTCATAACTGTAATGCATCTATAGCCGTTTGAATTACACATTGCGAGTTATAGCTGAAATTACTTATGTAATATTCACTTTATTGGTCCATTAACTCATCTTATATCTAAGTGTATATATAAACAGTGAGATTTAGCGACAATGAGGATAGAGTTTTGTAATGTGTTTAATATAAAGATAAGCATTACAGATAGAGAAGTATATTCTTGGCTAAACAAATGATTCTGAACACAATCGTGAACTCTGTTTTTGCAAATTTGGATAATTTATAATTGTAATAGTTGTATCTCAATTTGTAGTAGTTTTAATTTCTAATTTGTAATAGCTTCACTATAGTGAAAGGAAAAGAGGAAGAGAAATTATAAACCTTTGAGTTTAGAGAAAGTCTTTGGGATTAATTTTATTATTCCTAAAGTGTTTTGGTTTTCGATAATAGAAACCAAATTTTAGCCTTGGCTAAAGTATATTTCTTATTTGTATTTAGAAATGA
Organism: Camellia sinensis; assembly: GCF_004153795.1. Classification (NCBI taxonomy): domain Eukaryota; kingdom Viridiplantae; phylum Streptophyta; class Magnoliopsida; order Ericales; family Theaceae; genus Camellia; species Camellia sinensis. The sequence continues at coordinate 1,193,574 of NW_021026704.1, read as the reverse complement.
CATCTGAAATGGATTTGGTTTCAAACCTTTGGGGTTTGAGAAAATCTTTAGGTTTAATCTATTTATTCCTAAAGTGTTAGAAAACCAAATTTGGAGAAATTCTTTGGTTATAATTCGATTATTTCAGAAGTATTTTGGTTTTGGGAAAAGAAACCAAAATTTTAGCATTAGCTAAAATATTTCTGATTTTTCTTCAGAAATAATGAGCTTGGTTCCGGGAGTACCGGTTAACTTTTATGATTGGTGTAATTCTGGTAGCAATTTGTATTTGCTTGGAAATTGGTTTTTAACCCGGTTTATTCCCTGGAAACTTAGTTATGAATTTGTTTCCTATTGACAATGAGTTAACAAGCTCTTGAAATTTTTGTCTAAGGTTAATTGGGTTTTAAGTGAGACCGTTGTGACCCCTCCAATCTTCGTGGAAACTGTCCTAACTTTGTTTGATTTTGAAGTTAGTGGTGAGATTAGTTTTGAATTAAATTTCAGTTTTTGAGATTTCCTAGGTTCATTTGGTTTCTGAGGAAACGAAATAATTGACATTCTATTGTAGTTTTCATAAATGGTTTCAAAGGTGACAATAGGAAATGTTGTTCCACTTGATAACGTTAAGCCTTGCGAGGTTCTTAAAGGAGGATCAAGAGAGATCAAGGGTGATTAGAGGAAATCATAAGATTGTATGATAATATCTCTAAAGTAATCAGGGCAATTATAAGTTATCCTTGTGTTAATTTTAGCACGTGCGATTGGTATGTGACTTTGCTTAAAAGCAAAAGAGGAGACAACCCGTTAAGGTACATGAATATATTTTTATAATTTTTACAATTCAGAATATATTCTTGAATTGGTGGCTCCTAGTGAGTGCAAGATCACTGATCACAGAGATAGGAAATTGGTGGTTTCTAGGAGGTGTTAGACCACTAGCTACACAGTTATGAGATTGTGGTTCCTAGTAGTAAACAGATTACTGATTACATGTTAAGACGTGATGGTTTTTAGTAGTGGAGAGGCTACTGATCATATGTTAAGACATGATGATTCCTAGTAATAAAATAGTTTATTGATCGTATGTCAGGACGTTGTGATTCTTAGTAGTGAAGTGACTACTGATCACGAGTCAAAACATTGTGACTTCTAATAGTAGAATGTCTACTGACCACATGCTGAGAAATTAGTGATTCCTAATGATAAGTGTAATAACCCGACTCTCATATGCTTGAAGTCCCTAATTGTATGTGTGATTATATGTTTGATGTGAAATTACATGTTTACATGTGTGAATTACATTATATGTGTGCTTATGTGTTTGATATGAAATTACATGTTTGCATGTGTGAATTACATGCTTATGGAATTGTATTTGTCAGTTATAAGAAAACCTGTTGAAATTACGACCTTTGGACTGAAAATTGAAAGTTAGAGGTGCGATAAACCGAAATCGACTTTACATTTATGATTAGCATGATTTTTAGGACATAATATAAAGTTTTGTAAAATTTTGATTCGTAATGAATTAATTAGATTTATTTGGGCTCAACCCTTAGATAAACTTGACTTAGGCTCAAATAAGTTTAACTCTTAGATATATACTTGAGCCTTAGTGTTAAGACTTCGACTCAAACACAAAATATCTCCTAGAAAGAGCTTCTAGAGGAAGAAGGAAGAGAAAAGAGAGAAGAAGAAGAGAATTCAACATAGGAGCTTGGAGATTGAAGAAATTGAAAGAGGATTCAAAAAATTAGCTCAAGGTAAGTGTAAATCAACTAAACTACTCTAAATCTTTCTTCAATTAGTTAAAATCAAGCCGTAAGATGAAGCTTCTACACTCATAAAAGTTAGGGTTTTTGAGTTATGATCTTGCTTGAACCAATATCATGGAATTAACATAGATTCCTTACATTTGTTTGATTTAAGAGTTGATTCCTTTATTTTTAGTTTGACTTGAGTTGGATTGTGAGAAATTGTTATCTAATCTTGAGTCTTTGCATGCCTTGCACTTATGTAAGCATAAACACACATATATCACATGTAAAGATGAGGAAAATTAAGGAAATATGGAGATTAGGGTTTTATATGGAAAATTAAAGTAAGTTATGATCTAATTGGGCTTGAATGACATGTTTAGCATGTTTATATATCATGTTTTTTAAGTGAAATTTCTTGAATTGGGCCTTAGAAATGCATTTGGAAAGCTTGAGTTTGACAAATTTTTGGATTACACAACAGAGCCCAAAATCGCACGTGCGGGGCTCATAGCCTCACATGCGAAAAATAGGGTAGGCAAAGCCAAACATTTTGAAATAAAAGCACATGCGAGCCGCACATGTGGCACCTTTTCTGCATGTGCGGTGGGGGTCTTTCGCATGTGCGGGAAGCAGGGAGAAAGACTACTGCATTTTGTTCATCTTTTCGACATTCTAAACCTGTTAATGTGTGTATTTACTCCCTCCAAAATGCTTAAAAATAAATAAAAATTGAATGAAACAGAAAAATGAGTAAAGAGAAGAAGCTAAAAAAGAATGAATTGCTTATCAAGTTGTGTGTGTGTAATGTGTAGGTCACTCGCCGGAAGGGACCATTGCATGACCAAATCACTTTGAGTAATAATAGTGTAACGATATATTATAACTTATGTATTTTCGATCGTGAATGGCATACTTTATGTAAATTTTGTTTTGATTGGAATGATTAAGCATTTGACAACAATGGCATATGAAATAGACCTGAGGTCGTTCTGTTTTTGTTATGTCTAATGGGCCTGAGGCCGTTATGTCTAATATGGATTACTTATGTCATGTGGCCCTAAGGCCGAGGGAGATGGAGACATGTTGATGTTCCATCTACCCTATGATGTTCAGAACAGCTGTTGACATGCCTAAAGTCGTTCTGTCTTATGTTGGGCCCAAGGCCGTTCTGTTTTATGTGGGCCCGAGGCCGTTCTGGAATGTAACTATGAATATGTACATGTTATATATATTCTTCAAGACATATGCTCACTCATATGAACCTCCTTACAGTATTATTACTCACTGAGCCCTACTCACTGCGTATTTATATATTTATGTAGGTGATCAGCTCGGAGGCTAGCCCTAGGTCAGGTTTAGGAGTCTTTTTGGTGGACCTGTTTTGTTAAGCCTCCAAAATGGAGCCTTTTCATCTTTTAGGGGTTTGCTTTTGACGTTACATTTTGTTAAGGCTTTGCTTACTTTTATTGGACACTTTGTTAATATGTAATTTTTGGATTGCTAACTCCTTGTATATCCCTACATGACTCGTACTTGCATGTATGGACTGTGTATGTGAACTTTCTATATGCGACATGATGTTTAAAATCCTGGCATATAAGCACTGCTCAATGGACGTTCTATTGTTTTATTTGCTTCCGCTTAGGCCCCATTATTATGAATTCTTTGTAATCTGTCTGAGGCTGTAGGTAATCAAGAGATTACTGATTGGTCATGATCCAAACTTTTAGAGGCGGCTTTGGGTCGTGATAATATGACTATTAGCCATGTTATGAAGTTCCGAATAGGGTTGAATCTACGCTCTGATACCAAGTTGTGACACCCCAAAAATTGAAAACATCATAGAATATATTAACAAAAAAATACAGGGTTTATCTAAGGTTACAAGAGTAGGAAACATCACTAATGAGTCATTTGACTAATAACCAAGTAATATCCCAAGAAGGTCAGAAGAGTCAATATAGCATCCTTTCTAAGTCCAGCCACCTTAGATAGCAAAGTTACTTTTTTGACAAATCTTGACAAAGTAACAACACAAGACCTACATTAGTTGACGAAGTATAAGGATAGGTTACAAATGATATATATAATAATTACAAAATCATGTTTTAAATACAACAAGCGATTAATCACTTACAATCTCAAAACATGTTTACAAAACTAGTTCCTAACTCTCATAGGGTAGCCATACATCTTCAAATACTTCAACTTTGCCTTTGATTGGTCTAATAGTCTTCAATACCTGGCATGAAACGCCATGAGCTTTGAATGCCTAGTAAACGCACACACACTCCGTCCCTTTTTCCCAATCCAATACACCATCATAATTATAACAAGCAAGTAATGAAGCATGATAATCATTCAATAATAAAGAATCACAAGGTTAGATGTTAGTAATCTAGAAATCTCCCAAAGAGATTTCATTCTCCCAACCGCAAGAATTGGACACCGGACTATTTGAAACTCCCATTTTTCCTGCTTTGTAGAACTTACCACAGATATCTGCAACGATTATATATCGCGTAGCTCTATTGGTTGACCTCAAAAGGAACAGTGAAAAGAAAAAGGTTCTTCATCCTAAATCCAACCTTGTCCTTCCAAAAAAAAAAAAAAAAAGTTTTATCTTCCTGAATATCTTATTTGGACCCAACCTTATCCCACCAAATCAAATAATCGCGAAGAGTCCGGATTCGTCCGTTCCATTCTAGGGTTTACGTGATAACTGCTTGCGCTATGCTTAACCTTCAATTAGGGCGCACATCCCATCAATCCACACATAACACATTATAATCTCTTCATTATTCAAGTGATCGAAAACCCAAAGGTTTCCGTTGAGTTAGATGTCTTAAATTAAAGTTAGAACAACTTAACAATATAGTAATATTCACATAAGCATGAGCATCACCAAATGAAGAAGATAAGGAATATAACCATAACACATGTAATAACATACCAAGACATGAACAAGTGATAATAAACACATCTATGAAGTCAAAAACATAAATTTACCAACAAAAGTAAATTTTCAGATTTGGTGCACTTTAAAGATTGCAATTAAAGAGGCATTGCTAGATTTTTCCTAACCTTGGGCTTCCTAAGGTCTGTAGAGAATTTCATCTACTATTTAGAAAATCTTTCAAAAGTGGCGTAGCTTTCCTAGATTTTTAGTTAGTCAAGAAATACTCTAGCGCTATCCAAATTCGTCCATCGTTACAAGAATCAGATTTTCTTTCAAAGCGCTCACTCTTTTTCAATGAAACAAATTTTTCTTGAAAGATAACTCTTTAAGGAAGGTTTTGACGTAAAATGGAGGTCAAGGAGATTTTCCTATAGTTTTTTAGAATTTTCGAAAGTTGGTTGTAACGACTGGTTTTCCATGCATAGTACTCAAAGTAAGAAGATTGGTGAAAAAAGAGGCCAACTAAGGAAAAATTTTCACTTTTTTGTGATGAAAACATACTAAATAATGTATCAATAACTCATATTTTGATAGTGAGGGTGTGCCTTTGGAAATGATGTGAGATATGGGGAAAAAAATGTAATTTTGCATCTATTATGAGAAAATATGAGCAAAAGAATGATCAAAGCTCAACTCATCAACTCTGAACATATGAACACCTTTATAACACATCCGAAAATATGATTTTAAATTTCTAATAACATGTATTTGAAAAAGGAAATAAAAGGAGAGATGGTGATGTGGCTTACTTGAGGCTTGGTTGAATTGCTAACAAAACTTTCTCTTTCTCTCATTTCCTTCACCAAGCTCACTCTCTTGCCCTCTCTTCCTCTCAGCTGAATATTTTGTTTGAGTGTGTGTTCTTATGTGAAAAATGCCAAGGGAGAGGTCTTATTTATAATAAAATTGGTGTAAAAAGTCCAAATTGCCCATTGGTTGGAAATGGATTGGATATTTTGGATTTAGTTTGAACTTAATGGAATAGTGGATGATTAGAGGCCTTAATTATGCAATTAATCATGATCTAGTTAGGCTTTAGTTAGGATGGAACTTGAGGTGGAAACAAGGTTCCATGTTTTAGGGTGTACTAGAACACTTTTTTCCATGAATTCATGGATTTGTTTGAAAAAGTTATATACATTTCTTTTCCCAAGGGTGGCCGGCCAAGTGAGATGGATTTGAGGAGATTTTACTTTTATTTTGTGTGCAAATGAATATATTTATTATTGATTTTGTGTACAAAAAGAATTGAATATGATTAAAGGTACATATATGTATATAATAGTACTAGTTTGGGGTCAAAATGTGATTCAAGAAAAATATAAGGGCTAAAATCTTAGTTTATGAATTTAAGCATTTAATTAAGTGTAGTATTTAATTTATTTAAGGTCTTAAAATTTAATTCGATTAAGGTTTCTTTGTTTCGGATTGAACGGTGAATCATACTGAGAATCGAAAACCTAGGATTTTTGTGTGTAAAATATAATTAGAAAAATTAATTTAATTATTATTAGGGCCTTAGAAATGATTCCTGAGCTTTGTGTTCAATCAGGGTTTTCAATTGGCACGCATTTTCGACTCTATAACTAAAATTGAAGACAATTAAGGATTTGAGGGTCTTTATTGAAAGAATTCAAAAGTCAAGGACTTAATAGGTTTAACAAATGTTAGAGGACTCACAACTCTAGAGTGACAGGTTGGATCAAATATGTTTTGGTGTCTTGAATTCAGAAAAGACTTAATTCGGTTGATGACGATCTAGGAATGTGTTTTTCGTGATATGATTTTGAGAGTATCATAATCAATGTGACACAAGGTATTGTATAAAAACCCTCAATGAATTTTTGTAAAGGCCAAAAGCCTTTGTATAAATTCTACAAATATGGGGGTGTCATACAAAAGATAGCAATACCTAAACCTAAGTGGGTAGGATAGGCCTAAAAATCCGTTGACTTTGTATTCAATGGTTATGCACAATACAGTAGTACATATCGGTTTCCTTGTGGACGAATCTGATATTCAGATTTACACAAGAATACCATCATGGAATTGAGGAAGCAATTTTTCATGAGAAAATAGATGAGCATAAAAGATGTTAACAGGCTAGGACTTTAAAGTTCTTCTGTCTAATCTTCTTAAACGTATATGGTGGCTAGTAAGGTTAGAAGCTTCTTTGAAGCTACGATTTCTCTAGAAAGAAGTCATTAATTTATCTTGTATAGGTAGTAAGCCATGGGATGCAAGTGAATGAAAGCCGATGAGATAGGCTTGTTATCAAAGGATATCGGCAAACAGAAGGCTTAGATTACTTTGATATGTGATCACCAGTTATGGTCACAATTGTGCGAAGTCTAGAAATACATCAAGATGGATGTTTAGATAGCTTTCCTATATAAAGATTTAGTTTAATAAATCTACATGAAATAACCCAAAGGGTTTGTCGGTTCCGGGACGAGAAAAGTCTGTAAGTATGAGAAATCATTACATGACTTGAAATAAGCACTGAAACAATGGCATGAGAAGTTTGACAACGCTATATTGTCAAGTGGGTTTAGAATCAACGAGTGTGACAAATGTGTGGATGTCAAAGACACTGACAAACAGATATGTCATTTTGTGTCTGTACGATTGGTAATTATGAGAAGATGTTCAAAATTACCAAGAGGTTGTTACACTTAAGTTTAAAAAAGAAGGATGGGCCTTGCAGATGTGATTCTTGGTATTAAGATTACCAGAACATCTGGTAGTGTTGTCTTTTCTCAGTCTTATTATGTTGATAAGATATTTAAGAAATTTAGTAAATCAAATACAAGTGTGTTGAGAACACCGATAGACTTGAGTCTACATTTGACCAATAATAATAGAATATTCTCGGGTCAGTGGAAGTTTAATGTATCTGATGAGTTGTACAAGGTCGGATATAACCTACTCAGTTAGCAGGCTAAATAGATACATGAGTAATCCCAGTGCCTATTTTTAGAAGGCGTTTGTGCGAGTACTAAGGTACTTACGATAAAACCAAGATTATGGGTTGCATTACACTTGATATCCAGTTGTACAAGCAAAGTACAAAGGTGCTTACTAGATATCTAATATAAAGACTACAAATCCATTAGTGGATATGTTTTCTCTAATTGAAGCTACAACCGTGTCTTAGAGATCTTCCAAGTAGATGTGTATCATGAGATCAATGATGGAATCGGAATTCAATGCTTTAGATAAAGCTACTGAAGTAGTTGAATGACTTTGCCATTTTCTTGAGAATATTCCATGTTGATCGAAACTTGTGCTAGCAATTTTGTATACCTTTGTGACAACCAATCAAGTATTGGTACGGTACCGATGGAAAGTTTAGACATTTTCGTCAAAAACATAAGTTTAGACATTTTCCTCTCGTGTGTTGTCTCTATAAACTATGTAAAGTGTAAAGACAATATTGTGGAATCGCTAACCAAAGGGTTAAATTGAGAGTTAGTAAGAAGTTATCAAGAGGAATAGGGCTAAGGCCTTTAGCGAATGTTACCAGAACGGAAAACCCAATATAGCGATCCCGGTTGTCCCTTTACTGTTCTGTTGTATTCTGGACTCGGTTCCGTGGAGTTGGTAGTTGTATCTATCTTGTTGTCGTCCTTTAATTCCATTTGTGTGAGTTTTAGGATGTGTTAGGCATGTTTCGAACAGGTGGGTCAAACCTTGGTCTAAAATCTTGTTGTCAGGTTTTTGGTCGTTCCGCTCGAGCGGGCCTTGTTGCGCTCGAGCGGAGATTGCACACTCCCAGTATTTCGTGTCCCTGCAAAACTTCTGCAGGCGTGATTTTTACACTCGAGCGGGTTTCTTTACGCTCGAGCGGTAGCACTCGAGCAGGTACTTTGGTGCTCGAGCGGGTAGTACTTTTTGGCGTAAGTTCTGGGAGGGGAAAATCTACGCTCGAGCGGACTGGTTTTCGCGCTCGAGCGGATGTACTTTATTCTTGTGTCTTGGCGCTCGAGTGGGCCTTCTTGTGCTCGAGCGTACCTAACTTTTTGTTCTTGACGCTCGAGCGTTGTGTTCTCCGCTCGAGCGGGAATGTCGTATATCAGTTGGCAGCTGGGCATTTTAAATCACTTTTCACATTCTCTCTCTCTCTCTCTCTCTCTCTCTCTCTCTCTTACTTTCTAAAAAGACATTTTGAGAGCTCCTCTCTCTAGAAACTCCCTTCTCTCTAGGGTTTGATCTAGTTAGAGTGTCTCACTATCCTCCGGCCTTTGTAAAAAGTGCGTGGGTCGTCGAGGGCTCCATTTTGATTCGTGGATCTTTGAGTTTGGAGCATTTTGTTTTTCTTCAACTTCCCCGTTTGAGCTCTAACTTCGAGGTAGGGATATCCTACTCCTTCTCATGAGTTTTGTCTTTGAATTTTAGCATTTTGATGAGTTGGGGGTTGTTGGGTAATTTTGAGAAGTTTGGGCCTTTGTGAAATTTTACATAAGTTGGGGTTTTGTTTATATAAACTTATATGCATGTTTGGCATAGAGAAATGAGATCAATATTGGTTTATTGGTAAAAAAAGAGAACCTTAGGGTTGTGATGTTAATTATGAGAAATGCCCTAATTACATTGGTAAATTAATTAGGATAATTAATTTGAAGGAAAGAAGAATTAAATTGAGAATGTTGGAATTGGATGTATATGGGATTAAAAGGTGTAGTTTGATTCGTTCATCGCTCACCTAGTTGAAATGCTGATTATATATCCATTTGGTGCATTTATTTTCAGTATAGAAATAACTGCTTTGGGCTATCGGTGGAGGATAGTCTTGATTGTTGTAGACACTGCATGATGATTAGACAAACTAAAACTAATCGATTGAGTATGCTATTGAATATAGCAACTGGAATAATACATTAATTCTATGTATTAATTGATTGTATATGATCTACGTTTATATACATGTGTTGTGTGGGAGGAGATAGGGGATGTACTCCACGGTTTAGGGGAAGATAGGGGATGGACCTCTAAACCGGATTTTGTGTAACATTGATACAGCACTACAATGTGTATCAAGTGTTGATTATGGAAGTGTTTGAATTGATTTGATATAGCACTAAAATGTTTATCGTTATTAATTGTAAAGTATAGAAGTGATTCTATGTTATGTTGATACAGCACCGAAATGTGTATCTTTCGCAAAGTGTGGGAATGGCTTAAGTGTTATTGATACATCATTAAAATGTGTATCCCTCATGGATTTTGAAAGTGTTTTAAAGATGAGTCTAAATCTCATTAAGTTATTTGGCTAGGTGTTGAGCCTTGTTTTCAAACTCAGAGTTGGAAAGGATATGAGAAATGAAATGTAACATGGACTTAATATCATGAGATCGGAATGTGATATATGTGGATGTATCTGTGTTGACCATATATCAACTGCTAATCTTTTAGTCATTGTTCATGGCTGGTTTAGTGTATTTCTACTGGGCTGTGGCTCACCCTTTATGGGACATCATTTTCAGGTGCATGTAGTATGCCACCTCCAAGGACATAGCTTGGGAGGCTAGAGGCAGACAGATTGTTTTGTTTACTTTCTTTTTGATATATTACATGTAAATTCAAGCCAAGGGCTTAATATGTATTGAGTTAATACTCCTTTTTTTGTAACCAAGTGTTAACTTGGAAAGCTGTAAGCCCGTAGGGCTTTTTCTTTTGTTGTTAACATGTAATGCTTTTGTAAGAAACTGCTCTGATGAATAGAAGAATATTTATCTTTTATACTAATGCATGTCTAAGTTGTTGGGTTTTAATGTTATTATTTTGAGGGCGTTACACCCAACCTAATTGATTGGAGATCCCAAGATCTAGGTTCAAAGAGACAACCTAATTGCGTATAACGGCTGAGTCACTGTGGAGGTAAATCCTCTTGCCCATTCTTTTATAAAGTGATACCATATAGGGTGGAAGGTTAAGTTGACGTTTTTAATAACCTACGTGCTATGAATAGTCAACCGTGGTATAGCGAGATACCTTATGTAGGTCACCTATGTGAGTGCAAAATGGGGCCACTTCTTTAAGAGTTGACGAGACCGAATTCTTTAAAAACACTCACTGAACCAAGCTAGTATTCTAAGGCCAAACTGGACAACAATGAGAACAAGAACAATGGTTGGAGTAACTTCTGTATGAGGTTTATTGTCTCAGATTATAGAAATGGCAGAATAGTTCAAGACATCACGTTCACTAGTCAGCCAGTAAATCTAATAAGCTTTCACTACGAAAGGTTCAAAGCCAACAACTACCTTTTCTGATGCAGGGTTATTCTGTGTGCTCTCTCTTTGGATCTTTATTGTTTAGCATTGTCTTTTTTTCTTTATTCGGTCAATTTTATTAATGTCGGGGATTGTTGGAAAATATTGATTTTTCGACAACTTTAATTCGAAATTAAAGTGAGAGACTCAACCGTCAGTTAAGGTGGGTTTAAGTGGTTTTGTATTCTCTTACGTAAAAGGTTACAATACAGAAGTAATGAAACGAAACCTTTGGGTTATGAATGAGAATTGTTTCATAAAGTGGGTATCAATAAAAATTGGGCTTAGATTTGGCTTGTCCTTGTACTTGTACTTGTGCATGTGCTGGGTAAGATCTTGGACTTGGACTTAATCTTGAGCATGGGCTAAGATGTGGTATGTTCGGCTGTAGACGTGCCCGAACGTCCCAGCCCCCACACGCGAGATCGGCTCGAAATCCGGTTTGTTCATTAGCATACTACAGTTCGGACTCAAATGTCACGGTTCTGAATCTAATCTCACAAAGTGCAATGTGAGACCGATAAATCACCAAAGAGTCCAAATCCGGCAAATCGTTTTGGAAAACTGATTTTAATAAAGAAGTGCCAAACATGGACTGCTTTGCCAGATACAGAGTCGCCACCTAAATATTTTGTTTTGGGGGGAAATTTAGGAAACCCTGACTCGTGCCTAAGGTGTCTGTCATCACCAAAGTTGCCTCGACTCGGGAACTTGGGTACGAGAGGGGAAGGTTATGCAATGAGCACCCCCACTCGCCCGATCAAAAAAGATCGGCATTTACTAAGCATGATATTTTGTTTTGAAAAGATATATGTTCTTATTCCGGTTATTTAACTAATCTTTACTACGTGATGCGCACAACACACAATTATAAACTAGATCGCCTAAGTTGGAACCAAACATCTCATGTTTGTTTGAAAATGGTTTGAATGTGCTACTCACAAGTAGGTTAAGACGTGGATTTGCCACCCTCAAGTGGGCTTAGAAAACATGATTTTGCCACGCTCAAGTGGGCTTAAAACTCGCATTTCGATGAATTGTTCCAATTCAAGTAATCCAACCTTCACCCATAGGCATTCAGGCAGTTAAACACATAACCAGGTAGCCTCATGGCAAGCATGCTGTCATGGTAACACTCACACTCATGCAAGATGCTAAAGCGTAAAAGCTTACCTAGTACTCCGAGCCAAAACAATAGCTAGTTAGTAATCAATGCATGATCCTACCAATGTCAACAATGCCTAATGCAACACATGCAAAATGCAACTAGAAATAGGCTCGGCTATTCTAAAATGACATATGAAATGCAACTTGATAATCATGTATTCAAGTAGGAATTGAAATACAATGTGGTTAGTATGATGCGCCGAGCTCGGTGCATGTAAGACAAATGAATGGATGCATGCATGCTATCATAAGGATGCTAATTGAAACATGACCTAAAACTAACCATTGAAAGCAGGTAAGTAAAAGGGAGAAAGACGTAGGGTTGGAAGACATTCACACACTCACACACACTTATTACAACAGTTGGCCCTCTCAACGGAGGGTCTAAATAAATAATACAAATCAACTAATTAATTAACTACCCTAACTAATTAATTATTACAAAACTCTTAACTAATTAAGTAAATTAATTAAGTTACAAAAACAGCTAAATCTTCCTCGAGAAGAGGGACATATGCATGCTCGGTCGGCTTCGCTCGAAAATCCGTTGCCATGCCTCATGTTGCCTCTGTTTACACTGTTTTGCACCTCTGAAAACTGTGAAAATCTCTGTGATGCTTCTGGACCACTTCATGAACACTGTGAGAGGCCATCGGCCAAATGGTATGGCCATCGGCCAAAGTATAAGGGCCATCGACCACTTATAGGGCTATCGGCCAAGTAATGTTAGCCGATCGGCACTGAAGATAGCCGATCGGCCATCATTTCCTGCAGACTGCTCCTGTTATTGCAGTAGAGGGAAAACAAGGGCATGGCAATACATTTGTAAGAAAATGTTGTGCAACTACACCCCTTATCATGTTTGGGACTCAAAGGAGTGTAGTGCTCGACTCTCGAGCCATCAATCACGCATTTTGATGCATGATGGCCAAAGAGGCCGAATTTGCACAAATCAATATGGAATGAATGCACAAAACACATGAATGGCTCACACTCTATCATATTAGATCAAGAGTGTCGGCGACCGAGGATTGAGGCACATTTCGTCACTTCAAGTACGAAACGTCCCTCGGTCCTCGTGTTTGGTTTGACACCCCAAACCAAACACAATGCAATGTATGCAACATGGAAAAACTATGCAATGCAACATAAGCATGCCAAATGCAATATGAATCAAACATGCACACAAGGCTGAGGTAACAAGCATGCCAAATGCAATGTAACCTAAACAAGCATGTGACAAAATGCAAACTAGCAAGCATGCAAAATGCAACCTAGACATACGAACATGTATGGCATACAAAGATGGACAAGCATGCAACAACATGCAAAGATGGATTTAAACCAAAATGGGCAGACCTCAGCCATGCCCAAATCAGTGGCCAAAATAATGAAACAATGGTATGAAATGTACATAAAACATGCATGCCAATTGGCCCAAGAATTAAGGCATAAAGAGGACAACTCTCAAGAGCACTTAAAGAGTGAAAAGCATGCAAATGTGACAATATTACATGCTCTGAAATAATGCTAGGAATGATGCCAAATCACATAAACAAGTCAAGCATAACATGCAAGGAAGCTCAAGGCTTAAGGCTAGCCAAAGAGCTTGTACTAAGGCCAAATGAATCAAGCCCCAAAGAGCCAAGGACAACCAAAACAGTCCTAGATCATGATAAAAGGAGTCTAAAACATGCAAGGGCCAAAGCTAAAACAAGCCAACAAAAGTCCAAAAGGCATGAGGCATGCAAAGCTAACAAGGGGTGTTACACTACACCTATTACAACCAAGCATGGCATGACTTAACCAATGAAAAACAGAGTTATGACATGTAAAAATAAGCCCAAAAACCCATTGAGATGGCATCCTAAAGACCTAAACATAGAGGCATGTACAATGATCCATTTTTGAAGCATAAAACACCAACTCTTCAAAGCATTGAAAGGATGACAAATGCAAGTATATGGCTACACCACATGGACTGAAATCATATATGAAATGATGCCAAATCATGAAAATGGTCGAAGCTATGCATGCTAATGACTTGGACACTCAAAGCCAACAAGCTAGATTGAACCAAGGCTATACAAAATAATGCATGCATGACTAAAACAACACCAAACAGAGCTTAAACATGGTAAAACATGGCTAAAAGCTCCTTTGAGTTGAGCCAAAATATGCAATCATGATGGTCCAAATGCATGATGCATGTTAAGGCAAATGAGAGGATTGCAAGACAAGTGTATGATGCATGTAAGAGGCTATCAAACCAACTTAAAACAGAGGTATAGCATGGCCAAATAACACCAAATACTTGCTGAAATGAAGCCAAAACATGCTAAGCAAACATGCTACCAATATAAGTCATTTATACTAGCAAATGAGACACAAGGAGAGGGGGGTGTCCCTCTCTTATTCAAGACTCCAAAACCACTTCTCCACCACTGAAAATCCTCTGGATTTCAGTGGTGAGAAGGTCAAAACAAGATGGTTCCAAAGCCCAAAAAGAATGGCACAAAATTAGGCCAAACAAGGCCTAAGAAGAGATAGACAACCCCCAACCAGAAAGTGACCTTAAACAAACTTCACAAGCATGCAAAATTAGAACTTTTTACAGTTTAGAGTTAAACTTAAAAAAAATATGCAAGTAGGTCTAAAAGCTTAAGCAAGAATAGGGGATTAAAAGGTAGTTTGCTCACCCTTGAAGAACACCTTCAAGAACACAACTCCAACAACTTTCTCTGACCAAAACTACGCCAAGAACTCTAAAACCAACTCCTAAGGACCTCAGCAACCAAAGGATGGTGTATTACTAGGTGCTCTAGTGCAAAAGTGTGAAGAAAATGCACTTTAAGGCACAAACACACACAAAATATAGAGAGAGAGGGAGATATAGAGAGAGATATATATAACTTGTGTATGCAATTTTCATAATCTCTGGAAAGGGAGAGGAGGCTCCCTTCTTATAGAATTTCAATTCTCAAGCTTGTTCAACAAGCTTGAGTCTTGAAACAAATTCCTCCATACACGTGTATGGAGGATCAAAATTGTGCATACAAGCTGTCACAGCTGGCAGAAAATATCTACAAAAAGCAGATGGAAAGGTCTCGGCTCAAAAATATGGCCGATCGACCAAAAAAAGTGCCGATTGACCAAAAAAAGTGCCGATGGGCCACCACTTTTGGCCGATGGCAAGAAAACATGGCCGATGGCACAATGCCTTAGCCGATGGGTTGAGGGGATGGCCAACAAGCCACCCTCTTCCCTCAGAAGCAAAACCACAAGTCCTTGGTCCACAACCAAGCACAAAACAGACAAGTTGAGAGATCCTAAGGCAAAGTGCGCAGCTGAGACCTTCGGAAACTCAAAACGAACACGAGCATGGATGATCATCGAGTGTTCAAATGATGATGTCCAAGTCTTGAGGACGGTCAAAAATGGGGTGTCTACATGGGCTTAACTTATGCATGTGTTTGAGATTGGGTTTAGATCGGGTTTAGATCGGGTTGTGACCCAACACCCGTATCTATTTTGTGGCCCATCTAGTTTAATTCTAAAAACTTATGCATTATATACATTATGATTTATCTAATGTTTTTGGAGTTTTGAACCTTTGTAACTCTAAGCCTAATGGCTAGAGTTGATGGTCTTGGCTAATGGCATTTGATGGCTCTCATAATGATAACCTTCATGACTAGAGACTCCCCTATTTGTATAAATAGAGGTTTTTTCCCTCCAACTTGAGAATCTAATTTTTGGAGAGATTTTTAATGGAAAATGAGATGGTGTTTTGAGATAATAAAGTTAGAGATGATTTTTACACCAAAGTAGCCCGTTCTTTGGTTCTTGTTAGAGAGAGAGTGATGTCATTGTCAAGTTTGCCGAAACTATTAAGAATGTACTTCTGCATTAATTGGTTTCGACTGTCGTATCCTGAGAGACAGACACCGGGGTACCTCCAGCACCCATCGAGAGACGGTGAATCTGTTTTAAGGAAACTATGGTATCTTCTTTTCTTATCATTTGTTCTTTAATTTTTCAGAATTTAACTTACCTCGACGAGTTCTAATATTTAATTATCCATGTTAATAATTTGTTCTATTAGTAATGTAATGTAATTCATTTCTGTATTTTTAGTTGTGTAGATTATTCTGTATTTAATTCTTTAATAAAAAAAGATTATTTTGTCATTTCTATCTAATTTATTTTATATATTTTTCTTGTATTATTATGGAAAATAAACCAATAGCTTTTTCTTAATTTCCATTGAAACTTGCCTGAGACTTGTTTCTACTACATTGAGCATGAGAAGCCAATTTACATGCCGAGCATAGAATTCTTCTGCTAGTAAAAATAAAATAAATAAATAAACAAATTCTAAGTAACTCAAATGCCTATAACCACCACTCTGAAACAGGAAAATTGCTACTTACAGGATTTGAACCATGAAGGTGAGATACACATTTGATGTCTGATTCACATTTCCTATATGAAATAGGTACTTCAATGCACTAAGGCTTTGCATCTTAAGTGCAGGAGTGACAAAATAAGCTAATAGAAAACTTCTCACTCTTCAAAGTAATTAGCAGTACCTGAATTTTTCCTTTCCCGAAGGTTTTGAAATGTTTTTTTTTTTTTATCAGCATATTTCAAATGTACTTCCACTTGTTCAAAATAAATAATAAATAATAAAAAAAAAAAAAACCTACAGTACAAAGTCAAATGGCTTTTACGAGGCAGCACCTTTGGACTTCTGAATGTCCAACTCATGCTCTGCTACCATGATACATGTATCTGCTTCCAAAGGTGAGGCCATGCTCTTACTCTTTTGTGGTGAGTTGAGCATTTCAGTTGTGCACTGTACATCAGGCGTTATGCCAACCTGATCTATGTCATGAAGTGCTGGTGATAAATACTTTGCAACGGTGACAAATAGAGCTGACCCATCATGCAGCTCTGTAACACTCTGTGGCGCGCACACAAAAAAAACAAAAAAACAAAATAATTATATGAATAAATAAATAGAAGATTCTCATATGTTGAGGTACCATCAGTGTTGAAGTCTTGCAACTAACAGCAATGGCTAAAAAAATAAGCATATAAAGGTGTCTTAACAAACATCTGAATCAGAAGTTGTAGTGGGGGTTCAAATAATACCCCCTGCTATTTCTTCTATCAGAGTTGAAACAATCAAGCATATTTTTCTTTTTTTTTTTTTTTTTTTTTTTGCGAAGTCATCAGACCTGTTTGGTTTCCTACCAGTCTTGGCCTGGGCGTGGAATACTCAGAACACATCTTTCCCCTAATCCTCTTGGCATTGGTCATCAAGCCATGACCATCATAGATAGTATTTTCTTCTCTTATCACCAATCTCAATTCCCTCTTACCCACCTAGTTATCCTCATTTTCCACAACAAATGTTTCTATCCCCCCTGCTTTCATTTTTCATCCCTCTCCTAGTTCTCTGATCAGTGTTAGCAACTTGGCATGTGTTTTAGGGACAACTACAGATCAGGGTATTTGACCAAAAATAATTACAGATACATGAGGGTGCCAGTCTTTTTTGTGTAGAAAAACACACCCAAAAAAGATAATAAAATTTGTTGCATCCCACAATAAATCCAACCTTTTGGTAATTATTTGCCCCACCTCCCACTGATTTGTAGTTTCCCCTTTATTTTAATAGTGTGTATTCACTCACAGTTCCTTACACCGGCATTGCTTGGGTTGCTAAAAAGAACAATGTGTTCTTGGATCCTCTTTCTCCTCTAACCACTGTCTTCCTAATAGTGCCACGGGAGGCTCATTCATTGCTTGTCTAAGGCCTTGGAATGGGCTATATCTCACTATCTTCTTCAAACCAAACCAAACCAAACCAAACCAAACTAAGCCTTTTCAGAGGCCTTGGAATTTGTTGTGAGTTCTAACTCCACCTGTGTGGTACCTAGTGTTTAATCTTTTACACAGTTGGTATCAAGCCCGGATAAGGAGGGTAGTGTGTTAGGTAGCCAGCCAACACATAAAAATCTCCGTCAGATCCTTATGAAGATGAAACCTAATATCTCATTCTCTTCTCCATTTTTTTTTTTTTTCTCATTTTTTTTCAGCTAATAGCTTGTATAGTTCCTGTCATAATATCTAATTTTTTCTTTTTTTTTTTTTGCTTTTTGTCCTGGAGCTTACACTGTTACAGTATCTCCATAGTCAGATGCTACAAGCTTTTTGGAGACTACTCTCTAGCTCACTCAGCTGCAAGCTCAGGGTTCAAATCATCTATGCAAAAGTCTTTTGTTCTCGATGGATAGTCTTCCTTTGGGCATCTGGGAGCCATCCTTCTTTGTACATTGTACATTCTGACTGTTTCTTCTAGTTATGTGCTTTAGATAGATGAGGTGGTCTTTTGTTCATTACTCTTTTATGGTCTGAACTCCAATTCAGTATAATCTCATTTATGGTTGGGCCTATTGTATTAGCTGAACTCTTGTATTATCTTGTTATGCAATGAAGATCAAAGAAACAAGCAAACAAACAAGGATTTGAACCATGAAGGTGAGATGCACATTTGATGTCTGATTCACATTTCCTATATGAAATAGGTACTTCAATGCACTAAGGCTTTGCATCTTAAGTGCAGGAGTGACAAAATAAGCTAATAGAAAACTTCTCACTCTTCAAAGTAATTAGCAGTACCTGAATTTTTCCTTTCCCGAAGGTTTTGTGCCCAACAAGGACAGCTCGGCCATTGTCATGTAGTGCTCCTGCCAAAATCTCACTTGCACTTGCACTTCCTTCATTCACCTGTTCCAACGAATCAAAATGTGACAGTCAACCTTTAAGGCCATTATATTCCTATTGGAGGGTAAGGGAAGGCTTTTTAAGCAACTGTGGAATTTGAAGTACTGTAGAACTTTGTAAAAGAAAACATCACAAGAAAAATAAATAAAAAGTATACTATGAAGATTACTACAAAGAAATATGGGTTTCCCAAAAAGAAGAAATTTAAATTAGAAGTCCAAAACTTACAAGCACAACAAGCGGATCATGTGTTATGGCATGGCCATTGGCCATGTTGATAGGTGCCATATTACCATCCCTATCAATTGTGTTTACAAGAGTCTCATTTCCATCTAGCCACATTTGGGCAACATCAAGTCCTGCTTTCACTAAACCTCCCTGTAAAAACATTTTCCAAGGATTTAGAAGAAATATTTCTGAATAACATAAACAAATGGCAGCAAAGCAAGTGAATGAACTTCAGAAAAAAAAAATTCAAATCTCAATCAAGCTGCTAAGAATTAGGAAGTTACTGGATTATTCCTCAGGTCCAGTATGTATGATTGTACACCTTGGTTCTCCATATCATGAATCGTGTTTTCCATATCAACAGCAGCAGTCTGTGATATTAGAACACAGAAATTTACTCATGATTAACACAAAAAAACATATCTGAAGAAAACCGAACCTGTAAAGATTAGAAAAAGATGACTAATCTAAAACTACCTGGGAGAATGCTAACAGCTTTACATATCCAGTCTTCAATAGATGGCCATCTGGAGTTGTATGAGGGATGATCGAGCTGGATATAGGGGAAAGCTTAATGATCTCCCGAGTTATATTGACCTTCAAGCAGATGGGGGAGAATTCTACATCAGTTCCATTAAAATAAGTCGACAAATTTCCAAAATAAAAAACATCAGAATTAATTTCATATACTGCAACACACCACAATCTGTACATTAGATGTTAGGATATGAAACAAATTTTGTCAATGCAATACATGGTATCAATTGAATACCTCTCTCAAACCAGAATTGCTTTCCCAATCATTATCCTGAAGAACAAAACAACATTAGATCAGATGATAAACCTATAAATGATGAGAAATTCTGATTTTGATCAAGAATGATTATATCAAACTTTAAGTGCTAAGTTCCTACTGTCAATAGCTTGATAACATTGACTGTAGAAAATGTGTTAGATATATTATTGGTCTACCAATGTTAAAACCCTTTGATAAAAACCATTTTGATATTCTTCATTCATCACCGTTGGCGAATGACACATGCATATTGCAAAAAGGATAAAAAAAAACAATGCCCAATTAGTACACATTAAGAGTTGGATGATTACATTGTGGAGTTTGACAGTGACACTTGTTCCAACACGCCCTCTCAGTTTCTGTGCTGCTGTTTCACTATCAATACCATCCAGCTTCTCTCCTGGAATCCCAAAAACAACCTTAGGAAAAATTAGAATAAACCCCATACAGCTAAGATTGTGTCCTTCATAAAGAAATTAGAATACATACTAAAAGTGAGCACGAGTTTACCCATTGTTTTCTCAGTATGCCTTATTGTTGGGCCAAGTCGCTCTTTTCAGATTGAAATGTTGGATACGAAATAAAATATAAACAAATTTGGCAAATATTTTATCAACCTAAAAGGATAACAGAGTGAAACCAAAAACTTGTCATTGTGAATATCAAAGGTAACTTTCACTAAGTTTTCCTTTTTCAAAACTCTTCTTGTCTGTCCACTAAAACTAATCAGCACTCTTAAGAACCATCGTTTCAGTTGTTAACATGAATAAAGCTTTTTTTCATCCAGAAAGACAACCTCTATTCTATGACAATACTGAAAAAGTGACCATTGCCCACTAGATTCCATAAAGAAACCATATTCTGTTATTTGTGTGGGAATGTTGTTCATGGAATGCAAAAGTAAAAAACAGGGAGTGAGGAAAAAAGATGAAGTTCTATCTACATGATTCATGTATCATGATTACAAATGAATCCAGCTTAATCCAAAAATTGAATCCTGCTTGAGCTAAAACATTTTATGAAACTAACTAAATAGTCAAAGTACTTTATGCTAAATAAGATTAAAAATTCCCAGTAGCAATTGTCAACAAATGATTTAGGGTCCGCAGGATAATAAAATTGTTCATTTAAAACACATTTAAAAGAGATAGCAACTGTATTTCAGACTCGTGAATTGGTAAAGGTAAAAATGTGATCAGTACATACCATTGATCTCAACTAATTCATCCCCTTCATGTATACCAGCACGAGCAGCTGGACTGCCATCTACGCAAGACATAACAACCTGCAAAACTAAGAAAGCATCTGAGTCCATTTGCATCTTAAGAACTTATGTCATGAAATATGAACAAATTACCTAGATGGACAAAAAGGGAGAGGGGAGAGAGAGAGAGAGAGAGAGAGAGAAAGTAGCAACATTATTAATCATCCTTTCCAAAACTCTTGTGTATGACATGCAAAATAAAAATCAAATAGTGCTTTGCTAATTATCAGAAGAAGGGAAACTAGATGTGTCCTTATTAAACAAAATAATGCATCTAATATATTTGTGAGAACTAGACTACTTGTCTATAAAAGTAAGCAATTCAAATATAGATTTCCTTTACAAGATGCTACCATGTGTCCTATTGAAATTTCAAGGATCCACACCTATACTCACATACCTTCTTCATCCCAAATTACATAACATAGATATTTATAATCCATGTTAATAATGGGGTTCCTATTTTAAAATCAGAAACATGTACTAAGTCCCACTAGCAATGCTGCAATTCAATTGATGCATTGACTTTTTTCTTCTTCCTCATAAGTCAGTTAAAGCATTGGATAATGTATATGACAATGAGAAGAAAGTGCTTTTATGGGTGTCACTTACCAAATGCCCACTCTTCGGTTCTACATTTATGAACAGGCCAACTCCTTGCAAATTTCCATCACTGCCAATCCTAAAACTCTGGTATTCCTGGAAGTAAAAGACCAAAGTCAGATTGAAATTGAATCTTATTTTGATACGGTTGGGTAAACTCGAGTGAAATTCCTCTGCAGCCTGAATAGTTTGCAAAGATTCTGTTTGCATAAAAAGACTCAACTTCAAAATAAAATTTTCAAAGAAGACAATTGAGAAAATTAAGATTCAAGAGATTCATGACAACACCACATTGTCAGGTCAAGTAATCATAATATTTTTCCCTATTGAAAACCTAATCAAACTAAATATTTTATCTTCAAGAACAATGGGAAGTGAGTAGAAGACCTTTGGGCTGACAATCCGAGTAAAGGGATCTCCAAGTGTGGAAAGCATTCCACGGATTTTGTTATATGCTGCATCTGCTGATCTAAGTGGAAACATCTCAACCATTGTTTGTTGCAGCTTCAAATCCCAGTCTGCAAAAAAGTAGATGCTGTCAATTTAACTTTTCTCTCTGTTTGGTTGCTGAGAAACTGGGCAAAGGCCCCGTTTGGTAGCACTTTTAAGTCAACTTATTTAGTTTATTTGATTAAAAAAAAAAATTACCGATGGGGTTTGGTTGCAATTTTAAATTATAATTTATTTGACTTTTTCAGCTTATTTGGCCCAAAACATATTTTAAAAAAATAAAAAATAAAAAAAGGAGAGATTTTCTTTAACTTATAATTTGTAACCTTTTTTTTTTTTTTAAAAAAAAGAGAAGCTTATTTGAAGCCTTTAAATACTTATATAGACAAAAGAGCCCCATTTCTGTTTCCGTAACTATAACTTTTGAGGGCATCTTAAATATTTGCACAACAAAAAAACTATGCAATAACTTATTTAACTAAACAAGCTAAAGTTTTTTCTTTTATATACATATTATGAGAAGGTCTACCAAACATATTTACAACTTATTTAAAATCTTTTAAGCTCTAATAATTTAAAAAGTTTTAATAATAAAAGGTAATTTATAAGTAATACCCAAACGGGGCAAAATATTAAACAAAAAAGACACGTGATGAAATCGTTTTTATTAGGGCAGTTTAATGGGGTTAGGTTATTTCTTTCTTTCCACTGAATCACTTGGTTTCTTGGCAACCAAACAGAGGGAGTTGTGATATATTATTACCTTGATGATTAAAAGTGGGATCAACAAAGGTCTCTCTAATCAAACCCCAAGCTTCCACAAGAGTTCTCTGAACTGTATTCACCTATCAATGAAACTCCACCAAATAAGCAATAGCCATTACAAAAACTGACCCAATTGTGAATATAGCAACCCAATTGACTTAATCAATCAGTCTCAACAACAACAACAACAACATCAAACAAAAAGAAAAAGAAAACAAAGAAACAGAAATCACCTCAGGAGCACGAGAAGCAGGAAATGCAACCGTTAAAGACTCCGCAAGAGCCGGCGGAGGAGAGTCGCAGGAAATGGAAATTGCAGCCACCGCTGCTGCAGCAGCCAAACTGACAACTCCTCTTGCAATCGATCTAATCACATGTTTATCATCTGTCAATTTTTTATTATCTCTAGCCAACTCTTCACAGCTAATTTGTGTATCACACTTTGAAATTTGAGGGATAGATACTCTGCATTTTCTGAGAATATGATGATTCGACAATGGAAATTGATGCGAGTACAGCAGAACTGAACTGGGTTTTGGTAGTTTTGAAGAGATTGAAGAGAGATAGGTTGGGTTGAGATCAAATTTTGGGCGCAGAGCTCCCATTTTCGAGTTGAACAAGTAACTCGGCTTCTTGGGAGAATTTTTAATGAGAGACAGAGAGACCATTTTGGTTGCTTACGTTACCGTTAAAATGTTGTGATTCTGGCGGCGGCCCACTTGAATCTTCCTTTTGTGGTTGTGGAATGTGTTGCGTTGCGTGTGCGACTATCTCAAGAATTCCACAAACATCCTCTAATTTTAATGAGGTGAAATTTAAAATAAAAAAAAAAAACAAAGAAACAAACAAATAAAGAAAAAGAAAAATTAAAACCGAAACATTACATCAATAAATAAGGTTTATCCCAGAGTTTCTTTACGTTATATTTGATTGGAAAATTTGAGAAGAGATTTAAAAAGATAAAGAAAAAAGTTAAATGAAATGTGAATAAAATATACTTACATTTCACTTAGGCCAAGTTTGACGAGTTGAAAAAAAAGTTAAAAAATTACTCAAAAAGTTAAAAAGTTATCACTATTCACTAAATGTCAAAAATTACGACTGTACAACTCTCAATCTTAATTTTTCTCTACACACTAATTTATATAATTTTTTAATACACATTTTTCCATAAAAAGTTAAAAAGTTAATCCAAACAACCATATTTTTTTCCTCAACTTTTTAGTTTAAAAATTCAAAAATTATACTTATTTAGGACATCTCAAACAACCTTTAATTTCATACACTTTTTCTCTTTTCATTTTCAAATCTCTCCCTAAAACAATCAACTAAACACAACATTAGAGTTCATAATTTAGAGCTGGCAAAATATTTTTTTCTACAAAAGCCTCAAAACATTTTGGAGACAAGACAACTAAGGCACGAATCAAATTTATTTTAATTTGTGTTTGTATCTATCACATCACATATAATGAAAAATTATTAGTTTATTGTTAAATTTATAGTCGTTTTATTGGATACACAGCTCTTGTCGTGGTTTACTAGTCTCATATATTCGAATAGGGTTGAGCAGCGGATATATCAATCCGTTAAAATTAATCGGATCGAATCGAACCGATATATTGTATTTTGGACGGATGCGTGATGACGAGCGGACGGTTGCGGATTGATTTTCTCCAATCCCCTAATTTGGCGGACAGATGGCGAATTTGAGATTCCTTTGGCTGCAACCGAACCGTCAAACCGCGAGCACCCCTAGTAATTTATAAGACTTTGTGTTTTTAGTTTGTTTAAATATTATGTTTGTTTTTTCAATTAAAAAAGAATTTAAATATTCTGTTGAAAAAAAGTTTTCGACTTAAATATCTTTTTTGAATTGAAAAAAATAAACATATTATTTATCTATATTTTTTTGTTTTTAAATCTATCTCTGAAAATAATAAATAGAAAATATGATATATGCTGGTTGATTTTTGTTTTCAAAAACAGATATAGATATAACAATACAGAGACATACAATCTCTGTTATTGCTCTGTTCATAGTTTTGGTGGTTTGAATTGTTTTTATATTTTAAGAACCACAGATTGTAATACTTTATGTGGATAATGCATGTTGTGATTGTAGTATGTGGATGAGACGTGCAGTGATTGTGACATTCTAAAGTTTCAAACTTTCTTACTTTGGATGAGGTATGCAATGATTGTAATATTTTTTTAAGTCATTGACTGTAATACTTTCTTTTTTTTTTTTCTTTTTTTTTTTGAGGAAGTGCACAAGTTAAATTATGTTGAAAATTTATAAAATTTAAACCGCCAAACCGATTCGCATCCATCCGCTCAACCACCAATCCACTCAATCTACAACCGTCGGATTAGCGGACAGATGTGGATTAATTTTCTCCAATCCGTCAATCTGGTGGACGGATGGAGGATTAGAGGTTTTGTGGCCGCAACCGACCCGCGCCTACCCCTAATTCATACCATGTCCTGTTCAAGAACTCTTTGATTATAGCGACCCCGGTCTTTTCCCATTTGATTATTGTATCCGGACTTAGGTTCCGTAGATTCCGTCATTGTATAATTGTTGTTGTCATTCATTATTTTCTTATTTTGAGTCTTGGGTTGTGTTGGGAAGATTTGGAAGAGACATACAATCTCTGTTATTGCTCTGTTCATAGTTTTAGTGGTTTGAATTGTTTTTCTATTTTAAGAACCACAGATTGTAATACTTTATGTGGATGATGCATGCTGTGATTGTAGTATGTGGATGAGACGTGCAGTGATTCTGACGTTCTAAAGTTTCAAACTTTCTTACTTTGGATGAGGCATGCAATGATTGTAATATTTTTTTAAGTCATTGACTGTAATACTTTCTTTTTTTCTTTTTTTTTTTGAGGAAGTGCACAAGTTAAATTATGTTGAAAATTTATAAAATTTTAAACCGCCAAACCGATTCGCATCCATCCGCTCAACCACCAATCCACTCACTCTACATCCGTCGGATTAGCGGACGGATGTGGTTAATTTTCTCCAATCCGTCAATCTGGTGGACGGATGGCGGATTAGAGGTTTTGTGGCCGCAACCGACCCGCGCCTACCCCTAATTCATACCATGTCCTGTTCAAGAACTCTTTGATAGTCTTAAATTTTCCATTTGTTTAGACGGATTGGATATAGAGTATTATAATTTATTAGATTGTTAGTCTTAAAATATATTGTTCTTGAATTATTTGGTTAGATTTGATTTGTATTTTATATTTGTTTAGTAATGGAATTAGATATTTTGATTGAACTATTTTATTGAATCATATTGTTTAGTCATGAAATTAGATGTTTAGATTGAACTATTTTATTGAATCCGATGTATATCTTATTTTATTTAATTGTTTTACTATAACTTTTAAAAAATTAAATAAGTAGAGCATCAATAAAAATTATATAAATTTATTTTAATTTTTAATTGAGATATTTGAATTTTATTTTAATTTGAACATTTAAATAAATTGAAATTTTAAATAAATAAAATGAATAAATTGAACTTTTAATTAAATAAATTGTACTTTTAATTTACTAAAATACAATTTTATGGATATAGAGGATTATAATTTATTAGATTGTTAGTCTTAAAATATATTGTTCGTTAGATTTGATTTGTATTTTATATTTGTTTAGTAATGGAATTAGATATTTTGATTGAACTATTTTATCGAATCATATTGTTTAGTCATGAAATTAGATGTTTAGATTGAACTATTTTCTTGAATCTGATGTATATCTTATTTTATTTAATTATTTTACTATAATTTTTAAAAAATTAAATAAGTAGAACATCAATAAAAATTATATAATTTTATTTTAATTTTTAATTGAGATATTTGAATTTTATTTTAATTTGAACATTTAAATAAATTGAAATTTTAAATAAATAAAATGAATAAATTGAACTTTTAATTAAATAAATTGTACTTTTAATTTACTAAAATACAATTTTATTTTATTTCATTTTTATTTTAGTTGAGATTTTAATTTTATTTCAATAAACTCAGGATAATCTCAATCCTAAGCTTATTTTGAGTTTTTTGTCCTACACTCCCTCTGTGATAGAAGTGTCCCATATATGAGAGACTATTAGCCTGGTGCAAAATTTTTTAACCAAACAATAAATTATTCCATCCACTGAACAGTGAATGCTCCCATCCCTCCAAACAGACGTGCTCAAAGAGTACTTCACCATTAGGAGAAATTAGGCGAAATGTTAAAGTATAAATAACTTGACAATGATATCAGAAAATATTAATTATAAAAAAGTGAAAAAAATTATAAATATTAATAATTAAAATTATTTAAATTTTTACTGTTGTAATTGTCCCAATTTAAAAAAGGTGTTTATAAATTTTTTTTTTTTAAGGTGTTTATAAATTCTTTTTTTTTTTTTAATTAGCAAAAAAATAGTTGTTTAGATTAGCACATATGGGAGCTAACCTCCCCACCCTTACAAAGCACTAAGGGCATGTTTGATTGACAAGATTAGAGTATGGGATTGTGATTATTAATCCATGAACCCAATAATCCTGTGTTTGTTTTAAAATTTTGTTTTAGGATAATTAATTTAATGGATAATTAATCCAATAAATTTGTAAGATTATTAGTAATGGGGTAGATGTGAGATTATATATCCTGAGCTGGAAAATAAAATAAAAAGCCTCTTTTACCCTGGACTAAAAATTAAAACACTTATTATTTTTAAATAAATTCATATTTTAGAAAGCTAAAAATAATTTTTTAAAATTTAAAAATATTTTTTGATATTTATTTTATCAAATTTGTTTATATTTTTTTAAAAAAAAAAAATTAAAAACAAACCAAACATGGCCTTTGTATTTTGTATTTTTATTTTGCTTTTATTTATTTATTTATAATTTTTTTCAAAACCACATTTATGAAAATTTTTTGATAAAATAAAAATTATGAAAAAACATTGATGAAGAGTAAAATTGAAAAAGAAGATAAATATAGTTGTAATCTTACATTCATAAATTTTTTTATCCAATACAAATCAAACAATAGACAATGGGATAATTTATCCTACTAATCCAATTGGATAGTGAATACCACATTAATTTGATGAAATTATTAATACATTCACAATTAATCTTGTGAATCAAACATGGCCTAAGTATTTGCCTCCTAATTCAAGAGTTGAACACATAACCTCTCATTTAAGACTAAGCCCATGGTGGACAACTAGGCTAGGCCTAATTGATTTAAGATGTGTGCCATATGTACCATATTGTATACATTTTGTAGTATATGTTATACATTTTTTTGGTAAATGTTACGTCATTTTTTTTGATAAAGTTATGATAATTTGTAGTTAAAAAAATAAAGTTACACATTTTTTGTGGTAATGTTATATATTTTTTTATTTAAATATTTTTATAATAAAAAATATGTAACATGACCACAAAAATACGTAATATTGTTACAAAATGCATAACTTTATTTTTTAATTACAAATTGTCATATTAAACAAAATACGTAACATTATTTACTACAAAAATACATAACATATCCCACAAAAATGCGTAATAGGTATGCATATGGTACACACCTTTTGAGGGATATGTACCATAGCATTACCCCCATAATTAGAGAAGGGAAATTCCTTAGGTTGTACCATATGAACCCCTTGTTATAACATTTGTACTCTTTGGTTATAATTTATTGTTGTGTCACATATGACTTGATATCTGTTATAATATTATTTTAATTATAACTCAAGTACTTTTTAGTTGTATCTTATTTAGGCGGTGTTTGGGAAGTAGTGGGATAGGCTATTTTAGCCTCAAGTTTAAAAAAAGCCTTTTAGCTTTACTTTAGCTGACCCATTGACTTACATGAAAAAATAAAAAATAAAAAATAAAAAATAAAAAAATAAAAAATAATTTGTAACTCGGCAGCCTACAATTTTTGGCACTAATAGCCTACTACTGTACTTGGCAGGTTGTTCCACCGGTAGTAAATTACACTTTTGCCCCTTTACATCAATTTTGAAAAAAGTGAAATTAGGGACAAATTTGTCATTTCAACCTCAAACATTATTTCAAACACATTTTTCAATACAACAACTCAAATAAAAATTCATCACATCTTCCCAAATACAAAAACTAAAAAACCTACTAAAATAGCCAAAAAACCAAAAAACCTAAAAAAATAGTTACTTGCCAAACACTCACTTTGTTTAGTTATAATTCATATTTTTATATATATGTTTGATTTTACAAAATCACTTCCTGGTACCAATTTTCAAGGAATTTAAATCTCTCTCTCTCTCCACTAATTTTCTCATACAACAGTTGTTTGGAAGGTACGTTAGAGACTAAAACAGTTAATAAAGATAAAATAGAATAAAATAGTTGATAAGACAAAATGTTACATTTAATTCATAATCATTTCACTTTTTCTTTCACAGTCATTAAATCAACTACAAAAAAAGTCAACCAATTTCTTAAACACAATTTTTTTTAAATAGTTAAAAAATTAACTAAAATAGTCAAATTTTCAAACGAAGCCACAAATTAATCTAATAAAGTTGTTTTTTTTTTCACCTCATGGGTTGCTTTCTTGTTTATCAATTATCATGTTTCATCCAAGAAGTGGAGGGCCTTTGTTTTATTTTGTGTTCCAAGTGATTTACGAAGAGGGTGAAGTATACAAGGCAAAGTTGAAGTGTCTGGTCAAATTCGTTGGTAAGTGTCATGTTCAATTCACATTTATCGCTGGTAAGTGTCATGTTCAAATCACATTTATCATTATTAATGGTGGAATTAGAAATTCAAAACAAAGGAGAACAAATTATTCACATCCAAAGGGAGGGGGAAAAAAAATTATAATAAACAATAATGAGATATTATTAAATTTTATTTTATTGTTTTAGTCTATTGTTGAGATTCAATATTATAATTAGGGAGATTTGGTCAAAATCTCCTTATAATAAATTTTAATGCATTAAGAATAAGTACAAAAAGTTTTTCTTAAAAAGTCAAACACATACCACTATTAACAAAATATTAAATTTTAAAATAATATAATTTTTTATCTAAATGTCAGTTTTTAATAAAATTAGTATTTTTAGAGTTCTCTCATTAAGATCTATCAAATTAGATCCATGTTGACTATGAAATTCTTCAAAAATTAAAAAAATAAAAAATTTATTACCATCAAAATTGATGTAAACAGTAATATGTTACTATGTTTGACAATAATATGCTACTCTATTTCACAGTAACATGTTACTCTGGCAATATCATCCAAGAAAAAAAAAATATTTTATCCTTACTCAATTATGCGCCTCCTTCTTATGGAGTTTATGAAGTAAAATAACTGGGACTGTCATTTTCATCAAACAAGGGTCCAATGGAGGAGTTTTGACTAAATTTCCCTTATAATTATCGTGAGAATTACATCAATATAGTTTAGAAATCCACAATCCACAATCCAACTGTATTTATGATTAACAAATTTGATGTAGGTTGAAAAGTACCACATTGAGACCACTTAAATTACATGTTTAGTCTTTGAATTTTGTTTATTTGGTGGAGATGATGTGTTTTGTGCACCTGTACAATTTGGCAGGCAACAAGCAAATTCAAGCAAAAAGTGGCGCACAAGCAGATTCTCCGTGCGAGTAGTGAAAATTCCTGGCCTGTCACCTCACTGCACATGCAGCCAGGCTCCACCGCATGTGCGGCCAGGCTCTTTTCTTCCTTTTATACCCACCACCACTCAAGTAGAAATTAGGGCCGCTTGAGCGGCCCACCTAGGATGGCGTGCGTGAAAATTTCAATCTGTTCTACTGGGCATAAAAGGAAGAAAAGAGGTTGCTCTTAGGGTTGGAAAATATTTCAGAGAAAAGAAAGAGGCTAGGGTTTGGAAGGAAAAGAACTTGAAGTTTGAAGAATGCCTCCCACGATGGCTTTTTCTCTCTCTACTTCTTCCCACTCTTCCATGAGTGGCTAGACTCATCTTTCTAGGGTTTTGATGAAACCCTACCTTTGTAAACAAGTTTTCTTTTTGGTTTTCTTTTATGTAATGGTTTGAACAATTGTATGGTTTGTAAGAAGGTTCAAATATATATTTTTCATTATTTTTTTGAGTATTCTACTTTCTGTGATTGTTGAATGCTTTCCATACAATAGTTTTCTCTATTTTCATATTCATGGTATGAGACGAGTCATACTACGAGGGACGAACTGTTTTGCTACCGTAGTTTAGAGCAAACGATTCATACAACTTGAGATGGTTCGTGCCTATACATTGAATGTGATAATTTTCTTGATCAATGTTTTGAACTTGTAGTTGCAAAGTATTATTTCGTTCAAACCAGAACATAATTTACTTTCAAATTGAAATCTTATTTACGTAACTAGTGGTGGATTCATTATCCTAGATTTTTTCCAAAATCAGTACTTCATCCTTACTTTTAATTAATTGTTCAATCAATTTGTTTAATTTAGTTCTCATTAGATTATGAACCAATCATCTTTTAATCAAAATTAATTTAGGAATTTAACCATTAAATTAGTCTAATTTCCCGTTTATCCCTGTGGATCGATACTTGGACTTACCATTATTCAAAGGAATTTGGTACAGTTTAGTGTTTAATTTTGGTGTGTGAAACGACCCATCAAATTTTAGCGCCGTTGCTGGGGACTTTTGGCGAAATTAATTAATTTAAAGTTATATTCTTATTTTAATTTTTAGTTTAGGATTTTATGCTTTCGTATTGCTTAGTGTGCAGAGTTTTTGCAATTGGAGTTGTTACCGAAGTGCTAGCGGAGCACAATCGATCTTTAAAAACAAATCGCAGCACCAAAGTGCATTAAAAAAAAAAAAGAAGAAGAAGAAGAAGAAGAAGAAAAACAAATACTTGCAAGCAAAGCACCAAAGTGCTAAACATAGAGAGCTCAAGTGGAGATTGGAGACAACGATCTATACGTCAAGCACCTGCAAGACGAGTAAAGCATTTTCGTTAAATCGCTATAAGTATTTTCTCCTTTGGTATTTTGCTTTCATAACTTAGCGCACAAGAGCAGAGTTTTTGCAATTGGAGCTGTTACCGAAGTGCTAGCGGAGCACAATCGAGCTTTAAAAACAAATCGCAGCACCAAAGTGCATTAAAAAGAAGAAGAAGAAGAAGAAAAACAAATACTTGCAAGCAAAGCACCAAAGTGCTAAACATAGAGAGCTCAAGTGGAGATTGGAGACAACGATCTATACGTCAAGCACCTGCAAGACGAGTAAAGCATTTTCGTTAAATCGCTATAAGTATTTTCTCCTTTGGTATTTTGCTTTCATAACTTAGCGCACAAGAGTCGGAACCGAGTGTGAGTGGTGTATTCACAAGCGTCGTTCTTGCAGCCCTGAATTGGGTAAATATGTTGGCTTATTTTAAATGGAAAGAATCATAACCTCCATCTGACCTCACTCTTCTCAAAAGAAAAATATTAAATTTTACTTAGGGAGCGGATGAGTTATTTTGTCATTGTTGGGAACGATACAAGAGCTATGTAGATGCTTGTCCACAACATGACTACAAAATGACTCAACTCATTGCTTTCTTTTACAATGGGTTAAACTCTCAAACAAGTCAATTTGTAGACACAATGTGGTCAACTAAAAATTTTGAGACGTTCCCAACTAAGGTGTGGATTTCTTTTGACCAAATCGTTCAAGACTTTCATAAGAGTGAATGCAGTGAGATTTTTGAAAAAGAGTTGCAAACTGAACCTAGTGAAGCCATGATACATCTCTCCAGTGATCTAACAACTGATATGGAGTTAGTATTTTTGTCACTTGAACCTACCATTGCACCCAAAGATATGACGGAAACTCTCCCCATAGTTTTGGCCTCTCTTGTGGACGAAATTGATAGGGATTTAATTGTAAAAAATTATAGTGATAAAGTAAATCAGCATGGGTGGGATTTTATTTTTAGTTTTGATTTTATTGTTTCCACCCGTGAGATTTCTTTATACACTATACTTTTCACACACATATTTCTCCACTCCGTTAATCATTCTCCCACAAGTCATTTACTATCTAGTCCTGCACTATTGGACGGGTTGATTTATTTTCATTATAGGGACCCATATCTCATAAATTGGGAGAAAAGGAAAAACTAAGTTTGTGTTGATATTTGGCTGAAGACAATATATTTAGCTCTTCCTGGGAGGAAACCTGAGCATTTTAGTTTTAGTTCTTTCTTTATTATTTTGTATGTTTTCAGTGTGGTGTGTTAGGGCCAAATAGATAAGTACACCTTTGAATGGAGCTGCTGAGTATAACCTAACAAATTTGGTTTGAGGTAGATTACTTAAAGGAAGATCAACATGAAACCTTGGATTCCCAAAATAAAAAAATAATAAAAAAATAATAATAATAATAATTGTTGTGTTTATTTTCTAACCCTTTTGCAAGTATAATTTCCTTCCAGTTGAGGACATCTTTCTCTGCATTTCAGGAATGTATATTTTATTGTGTTTTAATTCCCTTTCCTTTTACTGTTCTTGTCAGTCTTTTTTGGTATATGCCATTGAGGCCATTGTCATTTAAGTTGGGGGAAAAGGCTTTTGTTTTTGGTTTAACAAATATTTAGATATATTGCGTGCTATTGTTTTTGTCTTTAAAAAAAATAATAAATAAATAAATAAAATTTTAAAAAATGGACAAAAATAGT
Organism: Camellia sinensis; assembly: GCF_004153795.1. NCBI lineage: Eukaryota > Viridiplantae > Streptophyta > Magnoliopsida > Ericales > Theaceae > Camellia > Camellia sinensis. Next base: position 1,159,792 of record NW_021026704.1, on the reverse strand, counting down.
GTTTTGTGTAGTGTGTGTGATTGCGTTTCGTGTCTAAGAGACTTTAAATCCTCTAAAGGTGTAATTCTTTTGGTGTTAGCCATGCTCAAATGGCATCTGACGATCTGGTATAGCCACCTAACTATGTTTGTAGTGAGTTCCTAAGAGACCAACTGAGACGGTGGAAACTAGAGTTCGAATAGAAAAGCCTAAAACGCAAAGGTTTGAAATTTCTGAGACTAAAGTCTAGTTTAAATACCCATGCATGTAGAGATTCCTTCAAAACCACCTCGGCTTGAACTTTGTATGGCAGTCCCATAGGTCGAATTAGCTTTAGGCGCCTCAATTCTGGATACCAAATCAACCTAGTCTGTCACCCTGTTAGAGAATAAGGAAAGTTACAAACATAGTTAGGGAGAAAAGTAGTACCCGTGGTTTTCACATGAAGATTATACCATTGTTGAGCATTTAGATGTTTTCGAAGTGCTATATTTATTTCAAATGTGCAATGAAGGTAAAAATGGTTTGAAGTTTTTGGGTTATAATTGGGTTTAAAATATATATATATATATATATATATTTGTGTTCATATCTTCCTAGCTAGAGGTGCACTTACAATATCTAGTAATATTCTCTCTCTCTCTCTCTCTCTCTAATTTACTTTGCATTTGCTTCCATTGCGGACAATGTCATATTCAAGTTGGGGGATGAGGGTATTTTCTTTTGTGTACTAGCACTTGGCTCCTAATTCATAATTCATGTTTATACATGCTTCACTTGATGTTGACTTTTTGCTAATATAGTGGTAATATAAGCATATGTTAATTGGGAAACATAGTGGATTTGTATGAACAAGGTTTATTGGGTAAATACTCGCATGTGATGTTTGCACTAGGAGAGTTGTTTGTGTTTGTGGTATTAGTATACTTTTCATAAGTATGCCTTGATCCACATGAACACACTTTCATAGCGGTGACCTCTGTATTCTAATCCCTGGTACATCATTGATAATTGCTAGTGTTGCAGAAAACAATAAATAAGTAGCCTTGATTCTCAAAAAATATAAAAATAAAAGTAAAATAAAATAAAAAAAACTTGACTTGTTTAGGTTTGTAGCCTTTTTAACTCGAGTTATTAAGCTCGTAGTGGTGTTTCTACATCTAGTGCCCTAAAACCGTCTAGTTTGGGAGTCATTGGCCCAATAGTTGCTATATGGGTTAATTAGAAAGCTTAAGGGACCTAGACATTGCACAGTTGAGGAAAAATAATGACTTGTTTGAATCCATAGCCTTTTCAGCTCGAGTTATTAAGCCCATAGGAGTGTCTTCACACCTAGTGCCCTAAAACTGTCTGGTTTGGGAGTCATTGGCCCAATGCTTGCTACATAGATTGATTAGAAAGCTTAATGGATTAGGATATTGCACAGTCAAAAAAATATATATATATATATATATATATTTGAGAGAGTTTAATTTTTTTTTTTTTTTGTATATGTTGGGTGTTGTTATGAGTTACACTGGGCTATTATAGTGGACAGTTAACTAGTTATGTGGACTGCACTTTACACCAAGGGCACTGATGGTATGTTTACTAGTATTCACAAATATAGGGGACTTAACGTTTGTAATAACTGAATTGTGGTTCTTGCTCGATAGATTCCTTCATGCTTGTCCATTGTGCCTTCAATGACTCATCATGTCTTAATATCACACTGTAGTTGGCACATAAGTTAATTGATAGTTGGAGTAGTGTGATTACTTATTATTGTTGGGCAGATGTGAATATATTAATGTTTGTGGGAATCATTTCTGGAAACCCTCACGAGACTATACTCGTCCACCTGGGGTAACTTTGTGGTTTAACGGCTTGGTTCATATGCTAAAAGCAATCGTGATCCCTACGAAAGTGGCTTAGAGTATTTTATTTTTTTTATTTCTATGATTTTGCTCAAGGACTAGCAGACTGTAAGTCGTGGGATGTGATGTAGGTTGAAAGGTACCACATTGAGGTCACTTAAGTTACATTTATAGTCTTTGAATTTTGTTTATTTGGTGGAGATGATATGTTTTGTGCAATTGTACAATTTGGCAGGCAGTACGCAAATTCAAGCAAAAAGTGGCACAAAAATAGATTCTCCGTGCAAGTAGTGAAAATTCCTGGCCTGTTACCTCACCTCACGTGTAGCCCACCACCGCTCAAGCGGGAATTAGAGCCGCTAGAGCAGCCCACCTAGGGTTGCATGCACGAAAATTTTAGTCTGTTCTGCTGGGCATACAAGGAAGAAAAGAGGTTGCTTTTAGGGTTGGAAAATATTTTAGAGAAAAGAGAGAGGCTAGGGTTTGGAAGGAAAAGAACTTAGGCCTTGTTTGGTTTGTGTTTCTCAAAAAATTTTCAGAAAAATTCTCTACAAATAAGTTTTCAAAAGTAATCAAACCAAACAAATTTTTCCAAATTTTTTTTCCAAAACTTGTTTGGTTTACAAGTTTTCCAAACAAATCTCTCTCTCATACACATCAAATCAATCACTTTTTCAAAAACTCTCTCTCAAAATAATTTTTCAAAACATCTTTTGAAAAAAAACCAAACCAAACAAATTTTCGTACTTTTTCTCTCAAAACATGTTTCTCAAATACAAACCAAACAAGCCCTTAAAGTTTGAAGAATGTCTCCCATGGTGGCTTCTTCTCCCTCTACTTCTTCCCACACCTCCATGAGTGGCTAGGCTCATCTTTCTAGGGTTCTGATGAAACCTTAGCCATGTAAATAGGTTTTTTTTTTTGGTTTTCTTTTATGTAATGGTTTGAACAATTGTATGGTGTTTTAGAAGTTTCAAATATATATTTTCCATTATTTCTTCGAGTATTCTACTTTCTGTGATTGTTGAATGCTTTCCATACAATAGTTTTATTTGTTTTCATATTCAAGGTATGAGACGAGTCATACTACAAGGGACGAACAGTTTTGCAACTGTAGTTTAGAGCGAACGATTCGTATCACTTGAGATGGTTCGTGCCTATACATTGAACGTGATAATTTTTTTGATCAATGCTTTAAACTTGTAGTTGCGAAGTATTATTTCGTTCGAACCGAAACATAATTGACTTTCAAATTGAAATCTTATTTACGTAACTAGTGGTGGATTCATTATCCTAGACTTTTCCCAAAATCAGTACTTCATCCGTACTTTTAATTAATTGTTTAATTGCTTTGTTTAATTTAGTTCTCATTAGATTATGAACCAATCATCTTTTAATCAAAATTAATTTAGGAATTTAACCATTAAATTAGTCTAATTTCCCTGTGGATCGATACTTGGAAATACCATTATTCTAAGGAATTTGGTACAGTTTAGTGTTTAATTTTGTTGTGTGAAACGACCCATCAAAATTCAACACTATCAACTCAACAAAAAATCCCACAATGAAAAAAAATAATAAACTAAACGAATCTCATAATAAGAATGAAATGTTTAATTAATTAAATTTTTACCATTAACTTTCCATTTTAGAGTGCAAAAGAATGAACAAAAAAAAAACATAATAGAGCATTTTTAGAAATTTTAAAATGCAAAAGAAGTTTACATAATTTAAAAAGGGGGCACTATTATAATTTTATAAAAGATAAATTAAATATAAGCTTCATATATAAAAGAAATAGTATAAATATAAAAGAAACTAGGGGACACGTGACTCTTGGTCCTATATTGGCTTCACCTTTGATTATCATGTTCGATTACCACATTTTATTTGTGAGTTCAGTTATCAGATAGAATAAATGAAAAGTAATAAATTTTCTATCTTAAAATTAGTGTTCATAGAGCAAATTTAGGGAGAATGAGAGGCAATACATGTGTAGTTTGTTTGGCTCTCCGATTCACTAAAATCAAAGAAGTTTGTAGATGAAGACAAATGAAGGAGTATAAAATTTGGACTGAAAATTCAACCGAGCTACTCCATGGTAGGGTAATTGATCTTCAGTATTTTGTTAATGGTTGCCATTGTAAATAATTTATGGTGTTATGTATATAAAAACCTTTATAATCCAAGATTGCGAACTATTATGATCATTACAAACAATAACATAATGTGGGTAATAAATAACGTACCCGGATCTATTATGCGGAACATAAACTTTTAATATCAATATTAGTGGAAAATGTTTCTCTCTCTTGACCCCTTTAAAATACGTTATATTCAGAATAATTGATGGATGATCTAAATAAATAATTTTATGGGTAGAGAGATAACTGGTTTCCTAATATAATTTTATTCTACTTGCCCATCAAAATAGGAGACTTGGAAGCTACTCCATCTATTGACCAATTAGATAAATCTTTGTAGTAAAAGATATGGAACCATAATCTTAATAAATTTCTAATTCATATTGTCGTATCATGTGAATCACCATAACGACTAAATAATTGATTTAGTTTTACATTCTCCCACTTGGCCCATATGATAACTTACGTCAAGATTTAATAAGGTTAACATTAGGTGCAACAAACCATATCCAATCTTATATTTAGTTTGGTCATCATCATAATACTATAATTAAACAATTTACTAATGTGAGTCATGGTGATTCACACCAATAGTGCGATATAGTCTCTTTCATGTACCACAATACTAACAACTAGCTTAATATAGTCCTTATGTGAGGAGTGTATTTAAAAGGTCCAAATTTTTTTTTTCTTATCAAATACCATTCATGTTATCATTTATAACGGTTCTAGTTTAAACCCAACCCTTTCATGTCCTTAGATCCGGAATTCCATACCTTTAATTGTTGTTTATACCTTTTCATCTTGTTGTTAGTTGAGTTGGGCTGTTTGGAGTTGTTGGTTGTATTTGAAACAGGTTGTGAGTTAGTTTTTCAAAAATGTTGTTGTCCATTTCATTTCTTGTTCGCTCAATTGATGTTTGTCACTCGAGCAGTCTTTGAGATCTCCAAATATTTTTGTAGGTCTGCAAAACTTCTGAGAGCAGGGTGATCTTTGCTCGAGCGGTCCTTTCTTCCCTCGAACGGTCTTCTATAGTTTGCAAAACTTTTGGGAGGGGGTCATTGTGTGCTCAAGCCATGTTTTGGTCACTCGAGCAGTGTCACTTATTATGCCTGACACTCAATCGGTGATTTGGTCGCTTGAGTGGTATGTGCGTATATCAGATCGGGGAAAAAGCTTTTTTTTTTTGTCACTTTTTCATTCCTCTCTCTCTAAAACATTTTTAAACCTAATTTCTTCACTCTTTCTCTCTAGTTCTTGACTAAATACCTCAATTACACCCAAATCCGCTGATTTCGCCGCTCTTGTGCTTTGGAGAAAAAGGTAGAGCTCATTAAGGAGAACATTTTAATAGGTGAAAACTTCCATTTTTGACTCCGTCTCAAGTTAGGGATTGCTCTCTTTTCTTTCTAAGCTTGAAGTAGGGATTTCTTTAACCTTCTAGCATGATTCTTAGCGTAGTTATGTGCTCCTCGTCAAGTACTGAGATTTAGGAATTGGGGGCTTTGATTTAGGGTCTGATTTCTGACATGCGAAAGAGGCGTTTTCAAATGGGTTCTTGAGAAATGTTGTGGAAGTGTGAATATTGTTATGTTGAAATGTTGAAATTTCCTTCTTTAATTGTGTTTTGGAAAAAAAACGGATGTTTTCATTAGAAAATCATCAATGTTTGATTTATGAAAGAAAAGGAAATGATGTTGGGTTTGAAAGGATAAGATAAATATATCTATTGATGACGAGAGAGGAGTTGGATATATATATATATTATCACTCCCATTTTGAGATTTATGATATTTTATCTGTTATTGGATATTTTTCTGTTGAAGTAGAAATATCTGGATTAGACTATCGGTGGAGGATTGCTTTGTTTGTTATAGAAATTGCATGAGGAATAAGTTAATTGAAACTAATTACTCAGACACCTTGCATTGAGCATTGTTTCATACTTAAACATTGAAAATATATTGTTTTGAGAAAAAGAGGTGCATACCTTGGTGAATTTGATTATGGGGTGTGAAAGTCTAGAAACCAGCGCAGTTCGGTGTCGATCCTTCTAGTTAGTATCGGTAAAATGGCTTTGGTAGTGCCGATCCTTCAGTTATGGCCTACTAACAGATATGTGTTTTGTATCTAGTATCCTATTTTCTAATTTAAAAAGTATTTTTTTATGAATTGATATACATATAACTGAGACATTGCATTGTTTTGAAAAAGTAAGTATAATGTTTTGGCAAAATGGCATCCATTGCATTCACCATATGACTTTGTTAAACTCCATACGTTGTGTTCAAGTTTGGAGCCGAGAGCTTCTTTTGTTTAATTATTTTTGTGCAAGCCTTGGGCTTTCTATGTATTAAGTTTAACTCACTTTTGTTGTACCCAAACATTGATTTGGAAAGATGTAGCCATTAGGGCAAAAACTTATCTGTACTTCCTTTTATTCCAATTTATTTACACATGTCATATGTTATAGATTCAAAATCTAGAATTTATGAATGTATATATACATAAGCAATCTTTTGTACGGTAACAAAGTATTGATAAAAGGTTAATTATATATAATTTGATGCTTTTCCATTGAAAATCATGAGGTGGTTTGTTATTATATTTTTGGGATGTTACAATTGGTATCAGAGCAATCGGGTTTGAATACTTAGGATCGTGGGATGTGGTTTTTACCACAATATGTTTATCTTGCTAGATAATATTAGAAGTAGACCTAGCATGCTATGTGATAACATGATTATGTGACTAAATGAGTATGGGACTCAATTTCTAAGATATTGATTGGGTATACAAGTTTCTAGAAGTCCTGTTAGAAGAGCACTTGATCACTGCTTATTCTAACTGTAACTCTAGCAATGTCACAAAAGGATTATTATCTAGAAAGAAAATTCGTTTATGACTATATGACCTAGTGCTTATGTGAAATGAATTATTTGTTGTCCATTGTATTAGGACGTGAGTGAATTAGTTTTGGCACAATCACAAATGTGCTAAACTATTGTGTTACCTTTATTAAAATGTCAGGACTTGGACTTGGACGTGGACGTGGTAATGGTCAGCGTAGTAGGCCTAGGCGGCAAAAGGTGCTGATATCAGATGAAATTCTAGCATAGGAGAAGGGAGTTGGTCAGGCCAACGTGGCCGAGCCAGCAAGTCAGCAAGCTATGGTCACCTTAGCCCGCGAAATGGAAGGAAAGTTACAAGAATCCATAGACGGCCTTAGGGCTGAGAATAAAGTCCAGACCCATGTTGCAGAGACAGAGCTATCCTTTTTGAAGAGAGAGTTTTTCCAGTCAAATCTAGACAAGTTTGTTGGGGATCTGATGGAGCCACTGAAGGCTGACGAGTGGCTTGAACAAATGGTAAAGATGTTTGAGATGCTTGGCATCGAGGACGACGGTTTGAGGGTGACCTTGGCATCTTTTCAACTTAAAAGAGATGCAAGTCAATGGTGAAAGTATGCGAAGGGGCATATTGGGGTGACTTGGGAGGCTTTTTTCAATACCTTCCAAGATAAGTTTTTGCCACCCACCATGAGGGAGAAGTTGAGGGAGCAATTTTTGAAGCTCACATAGTTGAATACACCAATAACCAAGTCTAAGGCTACTTTCACTAGTTTATCGAGGTTTGCTCCAAAATTTGTAGCGACAGAAGAACGTCGTTGCATCGAGCTCGAGAAAAGGTTGAAGATCGGGCTCATTTTCAAGGTGGCTGGGTTTACGATTAGGGATTACAGTCGTCTTGTGGAGTCGGCGGCCCACTTAGATACCAAGATCCAAGCGGATGACGAGCTCCAAGTAAAGGAGTCAGGATGTCCCGAGAGATGCAAGGGACAATAAATGGCAAATGGGTTCCACCTCACAACAGTCCCAAGCTACGTAGTTTAGATCTATCCTTCCCTTACCAAGTTCAGGTTCGGAGATAGGTGAACAAGGTGGTTTTACTTGTTTCAAGTGTGGCCAGTTGGGCCACAAATCTTCAGTTTTTCCACAAGGATGATGAGGGTAACAGTCTATATCGTCCTTGACTCGTTCTCAAGGTCATGGCCAAGGGAGAGGGCAGCCGCCTACCTATTATTACTGTGGGCAGTCGGGGCATTTGAAGAGGTTTTGCCCTCAACCTGGTGACACATTAGGTGCATTAGGTTCGAGGCAGACACAGAGCCATCAACCAGTATAGTTAGCACAAGCCTCGAGGGACAATCAGGAAGCCACTTCAGCTCAATCAGTGTATTAGGCCTATGCTCCGAGGGGTAAGTAGGTAGATTAGAGATCTTCAGGGCGTGTGTATGTTGATATCACGCCGGATCAATTACCTTCACCTTCTATTGTGAAAGGTAACTTTTTATTGTTCAATTCTATTACCAATGTGTTGATTGATACCAGTGCATCTCATTCTTTCATATTGCCTTTTTTTGCATCCGCTTTGGGGTTAGAGTTTGAGTTGTTGGAGTCTCCTCTATTGGTTGAGACACCTATTGAGGATAAAATGGCATTGGGTCAAGTAAGCGGCTCCTGTGAGAGTGAGATCATAGATTGTCGGCTTTTTTTCAACTCTATTGTTCTTGATATGCATATTTTCGACGTAATTTTTGGTATAGATTGGTTAACTTATTACCAGACTTCGATAAATTACCATCGTATGAGGGTATCAGTGTGTACACCATCAGGAGAGTGTTTTTACTTTATGAGTGACCGTGGTGATAGTCCTACTCCTCTGTTGTATGACCTTACGAGTTAAGGAGAGTTAGGTTTTTTTTTTGCCATCTCAGTTGCTGATAAGGGTAGTATGGTTTAGGGTGAATTGCCGAGAGTAGTTCGAGAATATTCGGATGTTTTTTCGGAAGATCTCACAGACTTACTACCACATAGAGAGATTGAGTCCTCAATTGATTTAGTGCCAGGCACGACTCTAATTTTCATGGCACCTTACAGGTTTGCACCAGTTGAGTTATGTAAGTTGAACGTACAGCTTCAAAATTTGTTAGATAAGGGCTTCATCCTCCCTAGTACCTCACCTTGGGGAGCACTAGCTCTCTTTGAAAAGAAAAAAGATGGCACATTGTGACTGTGCATCGATTACCAGAAGTTGAACTGGTAACTGTTAAGAACAAGTACCTCATTACCACGAATAGATGATCTATTCGACTAGTTGAAAGGGTTACGTTGCTTTTCAAAATTAATTTGAGATCGGGGTATCACCAATTAAGGGTGATGGAGAAAGATATTTAGAAAACGACCTTCCGTATGCGGTATGGCTATTAAGAGTTCTTAGTGAAGCCTTTTGGGTTGACTAATGCACCAACTTCATTTATGGACTTGATGAATTGAGTCTTTTGTGAGTTCTTAGATCGATTCATGGTTGTCTTCATCGGCGACATCTTAGTCTACTCACCCTCCGAGGAGGAACACGATGAACACTTGCAAGCTATACTTGAGTTTCTTAGAGCATACCGTTTGTATGCTAAGTTCAGGAAGTGTGAGTTTTTTCTTAGACCATGTGGTGTCCGGGAAATGGGTGGCTGTAAATTTATCTAAGATAGACGTAGTGCAAGATTGGGAATAACCTAAAAATGCCTTTGAGATCTGGAATTTCTTAGGCTTAGCCGGGTACTACCGATGTTTCGTGAAAGATTTCTCTAGATTGACCTCACCATTTACTAGATTGACGAGGAAAGGGGTTAGATTTTTATGGAGTGAAGCTTGTGAAAAGTCATTTCAAGAGATTAAGGTTAGGCTCACCCTTGCTCCAATTTTGATTATTCTAGAGAGGGGTTTGAGTTATTCGGTGTATTGTGACGCGTCTCAGGAAGGTTTGGGTTGTGTATTGATGCAGGAAGGGAAAGTGGTAGCATATGGTTCATGGCAATTGAAAACACACGAGAGAAACTATCCTACTCATGGCTTAGAGCTAGCGACAATGATATTTGCCTTAAAAATTTGGAGACATTACTTGTACGGGGAGAAATTTGAAGTGTTTTCCAATCACAAGAGTTTGAAATATTTATTCTCACAGAAGGACTTGAATTTGAGGCAAAGGAGATAGATGGAGTTCATGAAAGATTACGATTTTGAGTTGCATTATCATCCGGGGAAAGCCAATGTAGTGGCCAATGCTTTAAGTAGGAAGTCCGTAAGTAGTGTAGCTAGTATCGCCAATCGGGAGTGGGAAATGTTGAGTGCTATCAGCGAGTTTGACTTGCACCTAGGCGAGTCTAATGAGTTGGCCACTCTATTTACCGTAGTTGCACAACCTACCTTGATTAGTCGAGTTATAGAGGCACAACAAGGTGACCAATAAATAGATGCTATCCAAGATAAGATCTCTAATAAGAAAGTGAAGAAGGGTTTGAACGTTTATTCAGATTCAACTGTGAGATATCTAGACCATCTTTATGTGCTAGAATCTTGTAGAGAGGAGGTACTTTGAGAATTCTACCATTCATGCCTTGCGGTACACCCAAGAGGCATGAAAATGTATCATGACCTTAGTCACTAGTTTTGGTGGAGGGGGATGAAGAGAGATGCCGCTTTGTTTCTTTCGATGTGCCTTACTTGTTAACAAGTGAATGCCGACCATCAACGACCAGCTAGTTTGTTGCAACCTTTACCTATAGTCGAGTGGAAGTGGGAGCATGTCACGATGGATTTTGTTATAGGTCTTCCGAGGACTCAACGAGGTAATGACACCGTGTGGGTAGTAGTCGATCGGTTAACCAAATCTACACACTTTATATCTATGCGCACGAGTGACTTGGTAGACTACCTTATTGATCTGTATGTTAGAGATACAGTACGACTTCACAGAGTCCCAGTGACTACTGTCTCAGATAAGGATCCGTGTTTTACAGCTCGGTTGTGGTAGAGCCTATAGGGTGCTTTAGGCACTAAGTTGATGTTTAGCACTACCTATCATCCTCAGACTGACAACCAGTCCAAGCACACCATTCAAATTTTAGAGGACATGCTTCGGGTTTACGTTCTCGATTTTAAGGGGTCGTGCGAGAGGCACTTGCCTTTGGTGGAATTTGCCGATAATAATTTTTTCAGGCAAGCATTGGTATGGTACCTTTTAAGGCCTTGTATGGCCGACCATGTAGATCTCCAGTGTGTTGGGCCGAGGTAGGTGATGTATCTATGTTAGGTTTAGAATTAGTCCGGAAAATGACAGAGAAGGTTGTGCTTATTTGTAAAAAAGAGTTATGTTGACCATAGGAGGAGGCCCTTGTCTTTTGAAGTAAGGGATCATGTGTTTCCTAAGTTCTCGTCGAGGAGGGGTTTGATGAGGTTTGGGAAGAGTGGGAAGTTGTCTCCTAAATTTATTAGGCCATTTGAGATTCTAGAGCGAATTGGGGAGGTAGGTTATCGTTTGGCCTTACCACCCCAACTTTTCAGGGTTCATGTCGTGTTTCATATCTGAATGCTCCAAAAATACAAACCTGATCCTTCACACATATTGGATTGGACCGATCTAGAGGCAGATGAGAATGCCTCGTATGGAAAGAGGCCGGTTCGGATGTTAGATACTCGGGATCAAGTCTTGAGGGACAAGACTATCCCATTAGTTAAGGTGTTACAATGGAGTCAAGAAGGAAACTTGGGAGCGCAAGGTTGAAGTCCATGAGAAGTACCCGGATTTGTTTATTAATGTTTAAAACCATTGTATCAAAGTTCCATTTATGTCGTGATATGTAGGCATTGCAACTGTTTTGAAGACTTAACTTGTAATATTTGTGGTAAGGAGCATCATTTTACCATTGTTATTAGTTTGAATTGTCATTCAAATTGAGCTATGTTAATTATTGTTTTGGCTTAAATTTCAGGGATGAAATTTCTTAAGGGGGAAGATTATGACGATTTCGGTTTAGACCCGACCCTTTCATGTCCTTAGATCCAGAATTCCATGTCTATAATTGTTGTTTATATCTTTTCATCATGTTGTTAGTTGAGTTGGGTTGTTTGGACTTGTTGGTTGTGTTTGAACCAGGTTGGGAGTTAGTTTTTCAGAAGTGTTGTTGTCCATTTCATTTCTTGTTCACTTGAGCGGTGCTTTGGTCGATCGAGCGGTGCTTTGAGATCTTCCAATATTTTTGCAGGTTTGCAAAACTTCTGGGAGCAGGGTGATCTTCACTCGAGCGGTCTTTTCTTGTTCGAGCGGTCTTCTGTAGTCTGCAAAACTTCTTGGAGGGGGTCATTGTGCGCTCGAGCCATGTTTTGGTTGCTCGAGCGGTGTCACTTATTGTGTCTGACGCTCAAGTGGTGGTTTGGCCGCTCAAGCAGTCTGTGCGTATATCAGATTGGGCAAATGGCTTTTTTTGTCACTTTTTAATTCTTCTCTCTCTCTCTCTCTCTCTCAAACATTTCTAAACTTAATTTCTTCACTTTCTCTCTATCTAGTTCTTTCCTAAATACCTCAATTACACCTAAATCCGTTGATCTCGCCGCTCTTGTGCTTTGGAAAAAAAAAAGTAGAGCTCATTAAGGAGAACATTTTAATCGATGAAAACTTCCATTTTTGACTCTGTCTCAAGTTAGGGCTTGCTCTCTTCTCTTTTTAACCTTGAGGTAGGGATTTCTTCAACCTTCTAGCATGATTCTTAACTTAGTTATGTGCTCCTTCTCAAGTATTGAGATTTCAGAGATGGGGGTTTTAATTTAGGGTTTGATTTTTGACATGCAAAATAGGGGTTTTCAAATGGGTTCTTGAGAAAAGTTGTGGGAGTGAATATTGTTGAGTTATGTTAAAATGTTGGAATTTCCTTCTTTAATTGTGTTTTTGAAAGAAAATTATGTTTTCATTAGAAAATCATCAATGTTAGATTTATGAAAGAAAAAGAAAAGATACTGTTTGAAAGGATAAGATGAATGTATCTAATGATGACGAGAGAGGAGTTGGATATATATATTATCACTTCCATTTTGAGATTTATGAGATTTTATCTGTTGTTGGATATTTTTCTGTTGAAGTAGAGATATCAGTTTTGGGCTATCGGTGGCGGATAGCTTTGATTATTATAAAAATTGCATGAGGAATAGGTTAATTGAAACTAATTACTTATACACGTTGCATTGAGCACTGTTTCATACTTAAACATTGAAAATGCATTGTTTTGAGAAAAAGAGGTGTATACTTTGGTTAATCTAGTTATGGGGTGTGGCTATGGTTTATTATGTTGGCCCGTGTGTCCTTGGTGAAAGTCCAAAAACCCACGTAATTAGGTGCCGATCCTTCCGGTTAGTAACGGTAAAATGGCTTTGATAGTGCTTGTATAGCCTATTGGTAGACACGTACCTAGAGATTCTATAGCGACCCCGGGTCTCTACCCGACTGTCATGGTATTCTGGATCCAAATCTTGTTGTTTGATGCTTCTGGTTATATCTTTCTTCCTTATACCTCTTGAATTTGAGTTTTGGAATGACTTGAGCGTGTTTAGAACAGGTTGGTTGCCTTTCGGTCTAGAATCTTGTTACCCAAATTTTTGGCCTTCCGCTCGAGTGGGACTTCTTGCGCTCGAGTGGAGTTTGCAACCTTTCAGTATCGAGTGTCTCTGCAAACTATTGTAAGAGTGTTTTTCATGCTCGAGCGGCGTTTCTTACGCTCGAGCGTGTCTAAGCTCGAGCGGCCCTTCTGGTGCTCGAATAGCTGTCTTCAATCTGTGAAATACTGGGCGGGTGAAATCCACGCTCGAGCGGGTTATTGTTGCTATGTCTGATGCTCGAGCGGGATTCGCGCATATCAGATCGTAAAAGCGACTTTTTACATAACTTTTTCATCTCTTTTTCATCCAAACCCTCAGTTGAGAGTCTCTCTCTCTAGAAATACCCCCTCTCTCTACATTTGACCTAGATCTAGTGGTCTTCTCACCCTCCTTCCTTAGACAAAAAGATTAAGCTCTTCAAGATCTTCATTTCCATCCAAGAAGAAGTGGGATTTTGCCATTTTTGGAAGCTTCACCTTTGTCTAGCCTTTCTCTTTGGGCTTCTACTTGGAGGTAGGGTTATTCTTGCGTTATATATATAGTTTTGCTATTTGATGATGTTTTAAGAGTTTCTATTAGATTTAAATATTTCAATCTTGTGGTTTTGAAAATGTAGAGATTTCCTTCAAAATAAGGCATAGTTCCAAACTTTAAAAAGGTAAATTATCTTGAGGCGTTCATCTTGTTGATCTATGATAAATGTTTTGATGAGGGTTTCCACAAGCAAAAAGGGGAAAGTGATTATCTTGAGGAAAAACCCTAGAAATTGGGGGATTTTGCAAACACATGGAAATATTTGTGAAACTTTTACTATTTTGTATTACGATGATGGGTGAGACAATATTATTGCAAAGTTGTTAAAAATGTTGAAAGTGTATGTTGTTGGGAGTGATGAATGACTTTGTATCATGATTATGAAACTTCGTAAGATCTTGGAATTGTGTTGAGAACATAGTTTGCCTTGAAGGGATTATTTGTTGTAAATTGTTGTTGTGAGAAATGGTGGGCACATGGGCATTTTGTGAAATGACTTGAAGGGAAGAAATGAGAAATGATTGGTTGATATTGTTGTAGAGATATTTTGAGAATAGTAATTATTGCATCATATTTCAATTTATCATTATTATTGTGCACCTTGCCATGTTTTGGAAAGACATTTATTTTGAGAAAGATCATATTGTAATGAGAATTATGGAAATGTGAATGGGGTAAATATGTGGTAAGTTCGAATAGGGGGTGTAGTTGAATTTGATAAGTTGGCCTGAGTGTCCTTGGTGAAAGACCAAAAAATCGCGCGGATAGGTGTCGAGCCTTCCGGTTAATACCAGTAAAAATGACAGTTTGGTAGTACTCGTAGAGTCTACTTGCAGACACCAGCCTAGGGATTACCAGTGTCGTATTTACTGCCCCTATTGATTAATGATTGGAAATTTTGGTAAAAATGTTGGGATTGTAAACAATTGTTGGAAAGATAGAAACTTTTAAATGTGCATGAAATGGACTTTCTTATAAGGATGCATGGCATGGCATTAACAATTGCATCATTTTAAAGAGTATGCATAACTGTACATACTTTGTAAGAATTCTCTACTGGGCTTTGTGCTCACCCCTATGGGATTTGGTGCAGGTAAAGATGTGGTGATCCCGCCGAACTGAGGGTGTGGATGTTTTTGAGAAGAGTACATAGCTCTTTTATTTTGTGTAATTCTTTTTGAGCCAAGGACTAATGTGTATGGGTTGCAGAACCGTTTTTGTATGACCAGGCTTATGCCTTGGAAGATGTAAGCCCTTAAGGGCATTGTATTGTTCTGAGAATGGATGCTTTACATGCTATAGATTCATATGTTTGTATTGATGAATGTATACCCACATGTAAAACTTTAGTAAAGACTCATTAGTAATTATGTAAAGATGGGCAGATTATTGTTATTGCTGGGTAAATGTTGATTATTTCTTGGTAGTTCATGTTGAATTATTTCGGGGCGTTACAACTTGGTATTAGAGCTACCATACTTGGGCTCGCAGGAAGTGATTGTTATACCACAATGGGTTTATTTCGCATGATTAGGAAATGTCTTGTTTATTTGTGACTATGTGGGTATGAGATTAGACTTTTGGGATGTTATTTGCGCCTATTAGTTTCCTTGAAGTCTTTTTAGAAGGGTACTTGATCACTACTCATTCTACTAAGAATTCTTGGTTTCTCATAGGACAAATTTCATCATTGAAGGATGATTCGTATGTGTTTATGTGACTAAGGTGCTTATGCGGAGTGAATTAAAATGTGGTGTAGTAAGAAGCATGAGGTTGCTTTAGCCTAACATGTGAAGCTAGTAGCGAGCACATTTGGAATCGTGTGCTTAATTATTTACCTTGTCTCTCAATTAGGATGTCAAGAAGAGTTCAAACCCGAGGTGGTAGGGGTGGCAGGCGAGGTCGAGTCGCCAGGGTGAATTTGAGGTGCCGGTCCAAGAGGTCCCGGTACAAGAAGAGGGTTTAGGCCAAGCCGACATGGCCGAACAAGTGGGGCAAGCGGAGGTGCTAGGCCAAGTCGGACAAGCCGCAATGGGGGCCCTAGCCTAGGAGATAGCGGGGGCATTGAGGGAGTCCATGAACATACTGAGGGTGGAGATCCAAGTGAGAGAGAATGTCGCCGAGACTAGAGCTAGCTTCCTCACGAGGGAGTTTTTAAGGACCAAGCCGGATGAATTCCATGGCGGCCCTGATCCAAAGAAAGCGGACGAATAGTTGGACCAAACTGTGAAGACCTTCAAAATGCTTCACATAGATGATGGCGAGTTGAGGGTGACCCTTGCTAGTTATTACCTTAAAGGTGACGCCGGCCAATGGTGGAAGTATGCGAAGGGTCGGATAGCACTGACATAGGAGGCATTTGTGACAGCCTTCCAGGACAAGTACCTACCTCCCACGGCTCGGGAGAGGTTGAAGCAGGAATTTAAGGACCTTAAGTAATTGAATATGTCTGTGGCCGAATTTGAAGCAGCCTTTTCTAGTTTGTCCCGGTTTGCACCGGAGTTGGTAACGACGGAGGAACGCCGTTGCTTTGAGTTTGAGCAGAGGTTGAGGACAAAGATTTTGTTCAAGGTTGCCGGGAACATGATCCGAGAGTATGATCACCTTGTGGAGGCGGCTGCACATGTGGAGATTAAGGTGGAGGCCAAGGAGGAGAGACTTCGAAATTTGAGGTCTAGGGGCCATGGATTGCAGGGAGATTATAGGCCCAATAAGAAGAGTAAGAGTGTCTTTTCATCCTAGCCTCAGCAGCAACAGTTTAGATCCATATTTCCCTTGCCTAGTACGGGCTCGGGAAGGAGTGCACCGAGTGGGGTTTCTTGCTTCAAATGTGGCCAGCTGGGTCACAAGGCCTTTGCATGTCCGCAGAAAGGGAGAGGACAGCAGATGTTGCCACCACCAACACCTAACCGATCCCAGAGCCAGTCTCAGTCTCAGAGTAGGGGGTAAGGGCCTACTTGTTATCAGTGTGGTCAGTTAGGGTACATGAAGAGAGCTTGCCCACAGTTGGGAGGTGCATCTGGTGCATCCGGGTCGAGGCAGACCCAGAGTCATCAGCAGACCCATTCAATCTAGACTTCGAGAGTCCATCAGGGAGCCGCCTCAGCTTAGTCAGTATAGCAGGCTTATGTTCCGAGGGATAAGCAAGTTGATCAAAGGCTATAGGGGCGCGTGTATGCTGTTACAACGCCAGAGCAGTTGCCAGGACCCTCGGTTGTGAGAGGTATTTTTATTGTGTGTAATTCTTTGGCCAATGTGTTGATAGACACAGGTGCGTCTCATTCATTCGTATCTGCTGCATTCGCATCTACATTAGGGTTAGAAGTGGTACAATTAGCGTCTCCGCTCAGAGTTGATTCACCGGTTGGGGGTACAGTTGACCTAGATCGGGGATGTCGTGATTGTGAGATAGAGGTTGTCGGGCATAGGCTCCCGTCTGCATTTGTGTTGTTAGACATGTCCAGTTTCGATGTTATTCTAGGCATGGATTGGTTGTCATTGTATCGGGCTGTGATTGATTGTTTTCGGCAAAGAGTCACAGTGTGCACTTCGGGTGGCGATTGTTTTTATTTTTGGGGGGATAGGGTTTATCGGGTTTTATCACCGGTGTTTGATCCTCGTAGTAGGAACGAGCTTACCGACCTTCTAGCTACTCTCTTGGATGGTGAGAGTGTCGGAACTCGAGTTGAGTTGCCAAGGGTAGTGTGTGAATACCTGGAGGTGTTTCCCGAAGACCTTACCAGTTTGCCACCCCACCGGGAGATTAAGTTCACTATCGACTTAGTGCCTAGAACGGCACCCATTTCTATGGCGCTGTATAGATTTGTGCTCGCGGAGTTGCATGAGTTGAAGATTCAACTCCAATAGCTTTTAGATAAGGGCTTCATTCGCCCTAGTACATTGCCTTGGGGAGCGCCGGCTCTCTTTGCAAAGAAGAAGGATGGATCGTTATAGTTGTTATCGACTACCGCAAGTTGAACCGAGTCACTGTCAAGAACAAAAACCCTTTACCCAGGATAGATGACTTATTCGATCAACTTAGAGGGTTTTGTTGCTTTTCGAAGATAGACTTGAAGTCGGGGTACCACCAGTTAAGAGTCCGGGAGGAGGACATCCAGAAAATGGCCTTTTGTACGCATTATGGCCACTACGAGTTCCTAGTAATGCCATTTGAGTTGACTAATGCACCGGCTTCTTTTATGGATTTGATGAACCGAATATTTAGGGAGTACTTGGATCATTTTGTGGTCGTCTTCGTGGACGACATCCTTATCTATTCGACCTCCGAGGAGGAACATGAGACTCACTTGAGGATTGTGCTTGACTTGCTTAGGGAGCATCAGTTGTACGCCAAATTTGAGAAGTGTGAGTTTTGGCTCACCAAGGTGAAGTTTTTGGGCCACGTCGTGTCAAGAGAGGGAGTAACAGTAGATTCCTCGAAGATAGATTCTGTGCAAGATTGGGAGCAACCTAAGAATGTTTTTGAGATTCAGAGTTTCTTGGGGTTGGCGGGGTACTATCATCAATTTGTAAGGGATTTCTCTAGATTAGCCGTGCCTTTGACTAGATTGACCAGAAAGGGGGTTAAGATTGTGTGAAGTGAGGCTTGTGAGAAGTCTTTCCAGGAGCTCAAATTTAGATTGACCACGGCGCCAGTATTGATCATTCCGGAGAGAGGATTGGGGTATACTGTCTTTTGTGATGCGTCTCAAGATAGGCTTGGTTGTGTTTTGATGCAAGAGGGAAAGGTTGTAGTGTATGGCTCCCGATAGTTGAAAACTCATGAGAAGAATTACCCTACCCACGACCTAGAATTAGCCGCAGTAGTGTTTGCCTTAAAGATTTGGAGGCACTATTTGTATGGTGAGAAGTTTGAAGTTTTCTCCGACCATAAGAGCTTGAAGTATTTATTCTCCCAGAAAGATTTGAATCTAAGACAACGTAGATGGATGGAATTTTTAGAAGACTATGATTTTGAGTTGCACTATCATCCGGGCAAGCCCAATGTGGTGGCCGATGCCTTAAGTCGAAAAATCGTGAGTAGCTTGGCGAGCGTAGCCATTAGGGAGTGGGTTATGTTGGGTGAAGTTGGCAAATTTGAATTGCAGTTGGGTGAATCAGAAGGAGATGCGACCTTGTTTAGCTTGAGTGCACAACCTGTCTTGATTAGCAAAGTCATAGAGGCACAACAAGGAGACCAGGAAGTGGAGTTAATCCAGGATAGAATCACCAATGGAAAGGAAGAGAAGGGTTTGAATATTCGCTCGGATCAGGGTGTACATTACTTAGATTGGCTGTTTGTACCTAAATCTTGTAGAGAGGAAGTGCTTCGGGAGTTCCATCACTCACACCTTGCGGTACATCCGGGAGGCACCAAAATGTATTGAGACCTTAACCGTCAGTTTTGGCGGAGGGGTATGAAGCGGGATGTCGCATCCTTCGTGTCAAAGTGCCTTACTTGTCAACAAGTTAAGGCCGAGCATCAGAGACCAGCGGGGTTGTTACAACCCTTACCAATAGCCGAGTGGAAATGGGAGCATGTGACCATGGACTTTGTAGCTGGGCTTCCTAGAACGCAGCGGGGCAATGGTGCCATTTGGGTGATTGTTGATAGATTGACTAAGTCCACACACTTCATTCCTATGCGAACTAGCGACTCAGTTGAGCACTTGGCAGAGTTGTATGTTAGGGAGATAGTCCGGCTTCATGGGGTGCCGGTCACCATTGTGTCAGATAGGGATCCTTGTTTTACCGCCCAGTTGTGGCAAAGCCTTCAAGAGGCATTGGGAACCAAGTTAACCTTTAGCACCGCTTATCACCCTTAAACCGATGGGCAGTTGGAACGCACCATTCAAATTTTAAAGGACATGCTTAGAGCTTGTGTCCTAGATTCCAAGGGGTCTTGAGAGAGATATTTACCATTGATTGAATTCGCCTATAACAATAGTTATCAGGCTAGCATTGAGATGGCACCGTTTGAGGCCTTGTATGGCCGACCGTGTAGGTCACCCGTTTGTTGGGCCGAGGTAGGTGATGCACCGTTGTTGGGACCGGAGATTGTTAGGGAGACTACCGAAAAAGTTGCTCTCATTCGGAAGAGATTAGCCACAGCCCAAAGTCGACAAAAGAGTTACGCTGATAAGAGGAGACGACCCTTATCCTTTGATGTGGGTGATCACGTGTTTCTTAAGATCTCTCCTAGGAGAGGTTTAATGAGGTTTGGCAAGAGCGGGAAGTTGTCTCCGAGGTTCATTGGACCTTTCAAGATATTGGAGAGAATCGGAGAAGTGGCCTACCGGTTAGCCTTACCGCCACAACTTTCGGGGGTTCACAATGTGTTTCACGTGTCAATGCTTAGGAAATATGAGCCCGACCCTTCTCATGTGTTAGATTGGGTTGATTTGGAGGTAGATAAGGACGCCTCTTATGAGGAGCGACCGGTTCAAATTCAAGATACCCGAGGGCAAGTGTTGCGGGGTAAGACCATACCATTAGTGAAGGTGTTGTGGAGGCATCATGGGGTCGAGGAAGCAACTTGGGAAAGGGAGGCGGAAGTCCTCTCCAAGTATCTGGATTTATTTGAGCATGTTTAGTTGATTTGATTTAAATGGTAATGTTTCCTTATGGTGAATGGAAAATGTGTTAAATTGATGATCAAATGTTGTTGTATGTATTATTAAATTGAGTATGAGGTTGTGTAGGCATGATGTTTTGCTATGGATGCCTTATTTTATATGTCTTGTATAAGCACATATGGTTTTGATGAAATGATGATGAAAGGAACGATAAATGATAATTGAACATAAATGTTACGACTTGAGAATGTGGTTGAATTGATTAAAATTGCTACAACCTTGGTTTGGTGTTTTGTTTATATTTCAAGGATGAAATTTCCTATGGTGGGGAGGTTATGGCGACCCCGGGTCTCTACCCGACTGTCATGGTATTCTGGATCCAAATCTTGTTGTTTGATGCTGCTGGTTATGTCTTTCTTCCTTGTACCTCTTGAATTTGAGTTTTGGAATGACTTGAGCATGTTTAGAACAGGTTGGTTGCCTTTTGGTTTAGAATATTGTTGCCCAAATTTTTGGCCTTCCGTTTGAGCGAGACTTCTTGCGCTCGAGCGGAGCTTCCAACCTTTCAGTATCGAGTGTCTCTGCAAAAGTGCTGCAAGAGTGTTTTTCACGCTTGAGCGGCGTTACTTACGCTCGAGCGTGTCTGAGCTCGAGCAGCCCTTCTGGCGCTTGAGCGGCTATCTGCAATCTGTGAAATACTGGGCGGGTGAAATCCACGCTCGAGCAGTTCTCTTTGCACTCAAGCGGGTTGTTGTCGCTGTGTCTGACGCTCGAGCGTGAAGCCCTACGATCGAGCGGGATTTGCGTATATCAGATCGTAAAAGTAACTTTTTATATAACCTTTTCATCTCTTTTTATCCAAACCCTAAGTTGAGAGCCTCTTTCTCTAGAAATACCCCCTCCCTCTACATTTGACCTAGATCTAGTGGTCTTCTCGCCCTCCTTCCTTAGACAAAAAATTGAGCTCTTCAAGATCTTCATTTCCATCCAAGAAGAAGTGGGATTTTGCCATTTTTGGAAGCTTCACCTTTGTCTAGCCTTTCTCCTTGGGCTTCTACTTGGAGGTAGGGTTATTCTTGAGTTATATATATAGTTTTGCCATTTGATGATGTTTTAAGAGTTTCTATTAGATTTAAAAATTTCAATCTTGTGGTTTTGAAAATGTAGAGATTTCCTTCAAAAGAAGACTTAGTTCTAAACTTTAAAAAGGTAAATTATCTTGAGGGGTTCATCTTGTTGATCTATGATAAATGTTTTGATGAGGGTTTCCACAAGCAAAAAGGGAAAAGTGATTATCTTGAGGAAAAACCTTAGAAATTGGGGGATTTTGAAAACACATGGAAATATTTGTGAAACTCTTTACTATTTTGTATTATGATGATGGGTGAGACGATATTATTGCAAAGTTGTTAAAAATGTTGAAAGTGTGTGTTGTTGGGAGTGATGAATGATTTTGTATCATGATTATGAAACTTCATAAGGTCTTGGAATTGTATTGAGAACATAGTTTGCCTTGAAGGGATTATTTGTTGTAAATTGTTGTTGTGAGAAATGGTGGGCACATGGGCATTTTGTGAAATGACTTGAAGGGAAGAAATGAAAAATGATTGATTGATATTGTTGTAGAGATATTTTGAGAATAGTAATTATTGCATCATATTTCAATTTATCATTATTATTGTGCACCTTGACATGTTTTGGAAAGACATTTATTTTGAGAAGGATCATACTGTAATGAGAATTATGGAAATGTGAATGGGGTAAATACGTGGTAAGTTCGAATAGGGGGTGTAGTTGAATTTGATAAGTTGGCCTGAGTGTCCTTGGTGAAAGACCAGAAAATCGCGCGGATAGGTGTCGAGCCTTCCGGTTAATACCGGTAAAAATGACAATTTGGTAGTACTCGTAGAGTCTACTTGCAGATACCAGCCTAGGGATTACCAGTGTCGTATTTACCGCCTTATCGATTAATGATTGGAAAATTGGGTAAAAATGTTGGGATTGTAAACAATTGTTGGAAAGATAGAAACTTTAAAATGTGCATGAAATGGACTTTCTTATAAGGATGCATGGCATGGCATTAACAATTGCATCATTTTAAAGAGTATGCATAACTATACATACTTTGTAAGAATTCTCTACTGGGTTTTGTGCTCACCCCTATGGGATTTGGTGCAGGTAAAGATGTGGTGATCCCGCCGAACTGAGAGTGTGGATGTTTTTGAGAAGAGTACATAGCTCTTTTATTTTGTGTAATTCTTTTTGAGCCAAGGGCTAATGTGTATGGGTTGCAGAACCATTTTTGTGTGACCAGGCTTATGCCTTGGAAGATGTAAGCCCTTAAGGGCATTGTATTGTTTTGAGAATGGATGCTTTACATGCTATAGATTCATATGTTTGTATTGATGAATGTATACCCGCATGTAAATCTTTAGTAAAGACTCATTAGTAATTATGTAAAGATGGGCAGATTATTGTTATTGCTGGGTAAATGTTGATTATTTATGGGTAGTTCATGTTGAATTATTTTGGGGCGTTACAGATTCCAAGCGTTTTATATCCACTACCCTGGTTTCTGATTTAAAAAGTATTGTTTTATGAATTGATATACATATAGCTGAGGCATTGCATTGTTTTGAAAGAGAAAGCGTAATGTTTTGGCAAAATGGCATGCATTGCATTCACCATATGACTTTGTTAAGCTCCATACGTTGTGTTCAAGTATCTTTACTGGGCTTTAGCTCACCTTATGTGAAAAATAACTTTCAGGTGCTGATGATATGCCTCCACCAATGACGTAACTTTGAAGGACTTGGAGCCTTGAACTTCTTTTTGTTTCTTTTGTGTAATTATTTTTATACAAGCTTTGGGCTTTCTATTTATTAAGTTTAACTTACTTTTGTTGTACTCAAACATTAACTTGGAAAGATGTAGCCATTAGGACATAAATTTATCTATTTTTCCTTTTATTCCAATTCATTTACACATGTCATATACTATAGATTCAAAATCTAGAATTTATGAATGTATATATGTATGTCATCTTTTGTATGGTAACAAAGTATCGATGAAAGGTTAATTATATATAATTTGCTGCTTTTCCATTGAAAATCATGAGGTGGTTTGTTGTTATATTTTTGGGATATTACATCATTCATTCATTCTCATAAATGTACGTACTCATTTCATAACAAAAAAATACATCAGAAATACAGTTAATGAGATATCAAATTGTCAAATAACACAATTAATCATAAAGCAGTCTATAAAAACATAAACAACTGTTATGGATTACATTCAAGACCTATTCAATTGGCAGTTTCTTAATTGTCTTTAACTATAATCCTTTCATCAATTGATTTGTACTTAAAAGTTGTGTACTTACATGTTTTATTGACACTTCTGTTTCTGAAGCTTTTTGTTAACAACAAAATATTTTCAATTCTATGTGTTTAACATAATTAGAATATTTGTCATTATGAGAAAATAAAATAATTGTGAAATAATCACAATAAATTCTCAACAACTTGATAAGAAAGTCGACAATTCCAAATCCTGAGACTAAGTTTCGCAATAATGAATTGTGGTCTCAAAGCACAATACAAATTCAATTTTCATAAGAGATACTTTTTATTATTCGTTTCACACTTTTAATGATATTTCTTCTTCACTTAATAAGAACAAATAGTTAAAGTGAATTTTCTACTATCAATGCATCCTCCAAAGTATGAATCTAAGTAGCCAATCAATTCAAGATTATCAGACATCATAAATGTGAGCAAGAAATCTTTTATTTCTTATGATTATTTTATCACTTCATTATTTTAACATTAAGCTTATTACAATAAGTGTATAAAGAATAGTTTCCATTCCAATGAATTTTATAAAAATTTGCACAAGGCTGCATTTATTTCCTTTTGGAACATGGATAACTTTGCGTGAATATGCTTTCTATCACGACCCCATTCCGCTCCCAACAAAATGATGTCATGATGACTAATAATCTTAGATTACCGAAAGCCAACTTACAAAGATTCACACATACAGAGTAAAAATATGGAACATAAATGTGCGGAAGTAATAAATTTAAATCTAACTTGCTCCCAACAAAATGATGTCACGATGACTAATAATCTAAGATTACCGAAAGCCAACTTACAAAGATTCACACATACAGAGTAAAAATATGGAACATAAATGTGCGGAAGTGATAAATTTAAATCTAACTAGCCCATAAGAGCTATACATAAATTAAATGAAATGACATTCATATTAATATGGTCTTACAAGTTGGACACAAATAAAATAAACTTGATATTACATCTTAATCAAAAGGCTTCTCAAGCCAAAACATACAAAAGTAAATGATCTACAAAGCTAAGAAGCATAATTTTCAAAATGATACAAAACATGAAACAAAACATCTTCCAACAAAGTCTTAGACGACATCGTCTTCTTGTTCATTACCTACATATATATAAGTGAGAGTGGTGAGCTGAAAACTTAGTGAATAATATAAGTAACAAAGTTTTGAATGAATGATATCCAAGACTTTATCAAAACAATAAATATCATAACTTGTAACAAATCAAAGGATGAACCAAGTTCTCAATTAAAGGCTTTCAAAATTTCCAATGATGTTTACAAACATCTATGTAATACAAAGGATGAGCATTTATTGACAAAACAAATGAATAACCAATCCAGAATCGATTCGACAAGCCCACCTATTGGTGGCAAAGGAGATATCTCAAACAAATGTACTAGTTATTTTAAAGTCTCCTAGCATACAAGGACTTCTCAAGAATGTCATCAAAACCAACATAATACTTGATACAAAAACTAAAGGATAATCATTCATGCTTTATCAAATACTTTCCAAAACAACGTAAAGTTTTTATCAAAATATTATGACATAACTTTATTAAAAATACCACTCACAATGGCTCCTCGAACGTAGGGATTAAGACAAAGATCTAAGACCTGCAAACACATGGCAAATCTCATTAAATGCACTTCAAGAAGATAAGAAGAGATGCTCAATGATGGTTATGCAATACACTCTCAAAACAAGTTTCAAATGAGAAAAATATATCTCGGCATTTCTTCCCGAAACTAAGTCAAAACAGAGCAACTAAGAGTTAAATCAATATTTTTTTCTTGTTGGAAAAGCATGCCGAGTACAAACCAGGTCAATGAATGGATGCACAAAGATGAACTAGACCGAAATGACCTAGCTGGGTGAACTTAAGAGATCATGGCCGAGGTGTGGTCTCCTTGGCCAAGTTGTGGGCTTCTTGCCTGGGATATTACAAGGTAGTCGGCAAAGATGTGCTGCAATCGGCCTAGGTGTGCATGCAAGGTATACCAAGGTGCAAGTGATCATGCTAAGTAGGCCTAGGTGAAATGCAATGCTTGTCCTAGGTGTAAACGTTGGACAAGAGTGGGTCTCGGTGACTACACTTAGGGAATAATGAAACCTGAAAAGCTGGATTTCCCTTGAAGAACATGAACATGAAGAACATGAATACTAAAATCATAACTTCTTATTAAAAACTTGAGATTTCATTATTTGACTTCAAAAATATGGACTTGGGTATCCATACTTGAAAATTTCATGAAAACAAATATAAAAACATAGAACTTGATACAAACTTTTAGATCAAAACAAAATTTTTCTTCAAGAACACAAGAACATCACTTTCTTTCTCTAAAACAAAACTTTAAATCAATGCATAGCTCATGAATCATGCTAGATCATACAATGTGATTAGATAAACAAAAAGAACAACAAAAGTAGATCAAAAATCTAACCTCAAAACACAAATCAAATGGTTCAAAGTCTAAGAATCAAGCTTGAAAAATCTAACTTCCTCCAAGAACTTCCTCTTCTTCTTCCTAGAGCTTCTCACTCTTCAAGACAAAGAAATGACAAAAGATATGGGTTTCCAACAGCTGACTGACTTAAACCCACTACTGGGACACGTGGCATCATCTGGTTATGTCTCCTCAAAAGGTGTCAGAATGAAAGGACAAGAGTAGGTCAAAGTATATACAACAAATAAGGTGGCATGGGTACTTCTGAGAAGGCAAGGATCCTGGATCAAAACATAGGCTTCGGACAGGTAAGGTCTCCTTGACCTCAGCTAGGAGGGGTAATACTTGCCCTAGGTGTAACACACCTCAGCTTAGGTTATACAAGACATGAAACAAGGTTGTTAAGTGTTGCCTAAGGTGCACAACTTGGCAAGAAGGTGCCCAACACAACTGCAAGGTTCAAGGATCAAAGATCTCATATGCCTAAGTGATGCACATGCCAGCATCAACAACCTCCAATGTTATCCAATTTTGTGGCAAACAGAACTCCATGTGTTTGTAAAAAAAAAATCCAAGAAATAAATTTTGATGATCGTCATGGGCAAATTAAATAAAACCTAATAATTTCATAATGTATATAATAATTTACTATTTGTGTAGATATTAAATTACAATAGTTAGTTGGTTTTTAGATTTAATAGACACACTAATATATATTTAAAATTTTCTTATTCCTTGAATTTGAACATAAAACTTGAATAAAATCCTGATCTTATATAGTTTTTTCATACATAAATATAATTAATTGTTCATTTAATAGTTTTAACATAAATCTTTAAACCCAATTTAAATTTTTAAATAAATATGTACATAATTCTAATTTTGATTATCAAAATATTAACAGATATCTATTTACCGATTTAACAAATAAATTGGTCAAGTGATTCATAGGTTTGGCATAGAGTAATATAATTATTTAATGATTAGGCTATAATTAAATTGGCGTAAAGGTTGAGTCAACTAATTTCTAAGTCATTGTTAATGTCTAGACCAATTATACATTCACAAGCCAATCCTAATTCATTTTTTACGTGAGAGTTATGACATAAGATAAGTTATTATTTTTATACTTGATTAGACAAAGTTTTAGCCTTAAAAAAACTAGACAAGCTATAATTTGTATATTCATAAAATTGTAATATAAGTCTAACATGCGATCAACTAAAATTACACAAACAAAATCTATAGATTTAACAAATAAATTGGTCAAGTGATTCATAGGTTTGGCATAGAGTAATATAATTATTTAATGAGACCCCATATGAATTATTGAAATGCCCCAAGCCTTCATATAAATTCTTACGAATGTGGGGATGTCTTGCAAAAATGGCGGTTACAACCAAGTGGGTTAGGATAGGCCCGAAATCCATGGATTGTATATTCATTGGTTATACACAGAATAGGAGTGCATATCGGTTTCTTGTGCACAATTTTGATATTTCAAATATACACAAGAATATCATCATGAAGTCAAGAAATGCGTCTTTCTTTGAAGACGTATTTCCTTATCGTACCCACGTAGAGGATCCAAGTTCCGTGAAGCAAACTGATGAAGTTGTTAGTGATAATGATCACGTAGGAATTAGATGACCCAAGAAGGAATAAAAGGACAAGGACTTTCAAGTCCTTCGATCCAGAAATAGTTGACACAACCCAGAATGTGCCTGAAGAATTCTTAATAAAGTGCTTCATTAATGGACTTACATATGAAATCAAGGCTGGTGTGCAAAGGTTCCAGCCCTATACCATGGATCAAACCATTGGTTTAGCTTACTACAAAAGATGAGCAATTGGAGCACCAATTCTGAGATCAAATCTCATGGTAAGAATTGATTTTTGATGGAAGTGCTGGTAATCAAACACTTAATTCTTAGACACTTCTTGATTTTCAATGTGGATCCAAATATGTATTGCAATGAAGCAAAGGAATTAGAAGACGATGTTTTAAGTAGGAATGATGAAGATAGTGATTATAAAAAAGTGACGATTCAAAAGAGAGCTAAAAACAAGGGAATTATTATCCAAATTGATGATGCATTGAAGCCTACAAAGATTATGACAGAAAGAATCATTGTATCAAGTATGCTGGGTATGAGGAAGAATCTTATGATGGACAAGTCTTTGGATGGGCGGATTTCTAGCAACAACAGCCACAACAGTTCAGATGATGGGTCGTATACAAATGAGAAGAATGTGGTGGTGGTAGTAGAATTGGGGAAATTAAAAGTAGATGTTCCATATCTGGGTATGAAAACTTGAGATTGTACCTAAATAGAAGATTCCTAAATCTGACAGTTCATCAATGAAAAATGACAAATGTTCAAGCATCATTGAATTGGGAATTAAAGAAAACGAAAAAATTCAGATTTCAAGGTGTTGGCACATAAATTTCAACCAAGTTTATGTTAAAGTTTCAAATACGGTCAATCAATTAATGACACGTATATGATAGGAATGTTGTAGATAATCACTTCTTAAAAAGATCAATATGATCCGTTGAAGTGCATAAATAAAATGACGTCGTGTCTCAAGACGTAGTTTAAAATACACAAATGACACGTGGAGCCTACGAAAGATGACACCTGTAGAGTTTACAGCAAGGACACCATACAGGATGAAATACAAATAATCAATACAATTAATCAGATATACAATTAATCGAATGTGATTATGCCTAAATTCAAAAGACATTATCACTTAATTCAAAATTCAAATGGCGCTATCATTCAATTTGAAATTCAAATTGAGGATGAGGCACTCTTATCACCTAGATGACCCTCTATAAATATGAAGACCATCACACAAGAGAAGGGATCAAAAAATTAGAAGGGAGAAGATCAGAGAGAGAGAGAGAAAAAAAATCAAGAGCTAAAGAAGTCGTTACAAGAAAGAAGAAAAGAAATCTAGAAAACTCAAGAGCCTACGCTACAAATGCAGATTGGAGATGAATAGGTAAAGGGTTCCAAGCCCAAGAATTGTACTTTGTATTCAAGGGTTCAAAACCCATAACAATTTCAATAAAATATTTATTTTTCTTAAATTGTCTTCTATTATTTATTTTGTTCTTCGTTAATCGGAGGTTTCATTTAAATAAAATATGTAATTAACGATCTGGAATACAGATCGGAAATAAGAACCTCCTATTCAAATAATAAACACTATTTAGTCCAAAAAACTAGATAGTGGGCATTTGTAACATGAGTTTTGAAATGTGTTGAAACACTTTGGTTTTGTTCGGTTTGTTTTTGAGAAACAAATTTTTGAGAAAATTTTCTAAAATTTTATTTGGTTTAGTGATTTTCGAAAAAAAAAATTCCAAAATCACTTTCTAATCAATCATTTTTTCTCTCTCCTCTCTTCTTCTCAATCACTTTTTCTCTGATATACATCTACTCAACTACAACAAAATATCAAATCATCCCAAACTCCCACACTCCAAAACTATTTTCAAAATATACAACCAAAAAAATTTCTAAACTTTTTCCCCAAATTTTTTTTTGAAAATTTATCTCCCAAAACCAAACCAAACCAAACCAAACCAAACACACCCTTTACGCTTCAAAATTTGTGTCTACACGGGGATTTCACTAGATATGTTGGCTATGGGATATCAAGCCAAGGAGGTTTAAATGGTTTTTTTGCAACATATCTGAATTCAACAATTTCTTTAGTTACAATGAGTTCTATAGCACAATATGATGAAGAAACAATTAATGTTGACATCTATTAGTTGTCTATTTGTTCTAGAGGGCATAAAAAAGTTTCTGCTAGTTTTGTTTGCTTATTTCCACTTTGCTTGCTTCGGTGAGACTTGAAACCCTGGTGGATTTGAGTGTCATTGTATTTCAACTTTGGACACAAGGTTGAACTTGTAGAGAGGTATGTGGCCTCCTGCCTCTACACAAGCTACAAAAGTCCAGAGCCTTATTTGGATTCAAGCAATAACAAATAATCTTTCAGATGGGAGAGAGTCTGTGGCTCAATAACATATTTGTTTTGGCATTTTAATGCAGAGATAAATTGAGCAGCTGTATGTAGGGTCTAGCAGAATTGATACAATGACCATATGGGATCTTCTTGTTATGCAAAAGCTAGAAGTGAAACATAAGCAATGGTCTAATCTTGTTTATCAGGTCATCATTTTGCCTCTTCTGAAGTCAGGCACAATTTGAGGCTTTGACTAAACAAGCTGCAAAGAAGAAGTCAGATAATTGTAGACACCCCATTTTTGACCGTCCTCAAGACTTGGACGTCACCGTTTGAACACTCGGTGATCATCCATGTTTGTGTTCGTTTGGAGTTCCCGGAGGTCTCGGCTACGCGCCTTGCCTCAGGATCTCCCAACTCAACCGTTTAGTGTCTGGTTTTACACCAAACACTTGCATCTTGCCTTTGAGAGGCAGGGTAGGGCTTGTGGACCATCCCCACCCACCACCGGCAGTGGCTAGAGGCCACCGGCTGGTTTTTGCTGCCACCGGCAATGTATATTGCCGGTCGGCACTATTTAGTGCCGGTCGGCACTATTTTTGGCCAAAATGGCATTTTTGGCCGGCCGACTACTGTGCATCTGCTTTTGCAGATATTTTAAGACAGCTGTCTTGCTTTTGCTCCCCTCCATACACGTGTATGGAGGGATCTCCCTCTTATAAAGCTTGTCTTGTAAGCTTTACAAGACAAGAAGCTTCTATAAAGAGAGGGGCTCTCTCTTGTTGCTAGGGTTGGAGAGTTTGGACATTTTAGAGAGAAGAAAACACAGACCAAGCTCTGGTTTTAGGGTTTGAGTTACATACACATCCTATCTCTATATTACTCTTGTGTGTGTTTTAGTCCATACTATTGCACACAAGCACCTAGTGTTCCACCTTCCTCTTGGAACTGAGGTTCTAAGGGACTGATTTTGAGGTTTTGGTGTTGGATTCAAGCCAAGGGA
>NW_021026704.1:1002308-1127991 GCF_004153795.1 Camellia sinensis | reverse complement strand
CATTTTCAAAACAAACATGCTATGTTTTGTTCCAATTTAGGCAATCTAGTCTATACTTGTTTGCTGCGCGCATAACATAGTAATTCTAGGCTAATAATTGGAATAAGAACACATAACGTTTTCAAAAACGGATATCATGGTTAGGGACTGTTTTAAGTCATTTGAGTCGTTCATGCTTTGCTTTGTATAGCTACCATGTAATCCCTCTTGTATGCCTTAAGCTTTGGCCCTTCTAGCATGCCGTCCTTGCTTTGTTTCGGTGGTTTGGAACCACTTGACATGTTATTTCAGACCTCATGATGTGCTTATATGCTCGCATTTGATGTCCCTTTAATGCCTTCTCTGGTTGTCATCTCATGCCCCATATTCATGCCTTCATGTATGCCATCATGATTAGGCCCCTAGGATGTCATGTCATTGTGCTCTTAGCTTTGTTTTAATATGCTAAACCTCTGATTTTGGTCATTCCTTTCATGCCATGTTTGGTTCTGTTAAGTGTGGTCCAATACTCCCTTTAACTTGCCTTGGGTTTTGATCATGTTAACATGCATTGCTTGTGTTAATTAGTTGGTTTGGCACCTCTAATTCATGTTTTCAAGGCTTATAATGCATGCTATTTTGTCCATGAATGCCTCTTTCAAGTGTGCTTGAGGGTTGTCCAATTTGTGCCTAAGTGTTGATCCTTAATCATATGTATGTGTGCATGTGTTTTGGTCCCTTGTTTAGCACTTTGGCCCTTGTTTTAGGCCTTATTAGAACTGCCTAAACCATGCCTAAGTCCACCTTGACATTAGTTGGCATTACCTCATGTTTGCTTGTATGCTTGCATAAGTTTGTTGCCATGCCATGTTGCATCCTTAGCTTGTATGCCTAGGTTGCATTGCATCTTGCATGCATGCCTTATTCCTTGACTTGGTGATAGGAATTGGGCCTTGTTTGTTTGATTGGTTTGCATTTCATTTGACATGGAAATTGCATACTTGATCACTTGGGCCATCATGCATGGAAATGTGTGATTTATGGTCCGAGAATCGAGACGCATGCCCCTTTGAGTCATTACCATGATAAGGGACATGGTTGGTGCATACATGCCTTGAATTGTGCTGCCATGCTTTGCCTTGCCCTCTGTTGCTGTGAGTTGCAGGTTCTGCAGGCTTTCTTTGCCGACCGGCAGTGTATATTGCCGACCGGCAGTAAATCACCAGCCGATAGCTTCATTTTGTGCCGGTGGCCGAATCCCACTGCCGGTGGCAATTCCATTCAGCCGGTGGTGTCCCTCCATGTCCAAGGAAGCAGTCCTGAGGTTTTGGAAGCCTTCAGAGGAGTGAAGGAAGGAAAACAGAGGCAGCCTATGCATGGCGGTGCATTTCCCGAGGCGATTTCCTGTTTTCTTAACTTAAGTTAATTTGCTTAGTTGATTAGGCATTTTGTAATATTTAATTAGCTTGCGTAGTTAATTATTTGTAATATTTATTTGGTCCCTCCGAGAGAGGGCAAATCTGTAATAAGTGTGCGTGAGTGGTGTGTATGTCTTCCAACCTCACGTCTTTCTTCCCTTTTATTTACCTGTTTATGATGGTAGATTAGGGCACGTTTAATTTAGCATACCTTATGCTATGCATGCGTGCATTCATGCATTATCTTATTTTCAATTCCAAGTTGAATACCTACCATTAATAGCATTTCATAGGCCATGTTTAGAATAGCCGAGCCTGCTATAGTTGCACTTTTGCATGTGTTGCATTAGGTATTTCTGTATAATTAGGATCATGCATGGATTTCTAATAAGCTTCTGTTTTGGCTTGGAGTACTCGGTAAGTTTTATGCTTTAGCATCCTTCCATCCGTGTGAGTGACTGCCATGAATAGCATGCTTACCATGAGGCTATATGCTTATGTGATATAACTGCCTGAATGCTTGTGGGTGAAGGTTGGGTTATTTGGATTGGAACAATTCGTTGACTATGAGTTTTTTTTTTTTTTAAGCCCACTAGATAGTGGCAAAATCATCTTTTCTAAAAGCCCACTTGAGGGTGGCAAAATCTGCATTTTAGCCTACTTGCGAGTAGCAAACCATTTTCAAAACAAACATGAAATGTTTTGTTCCAATTTGGGTAATTTGGTCTATACTTGTTTGCTGCGCGCACAACATAGTAATTCTAGGCTAATAACCGGATTAAGAACACATAACATTTTCAAAATTGGATATCACAGTTAGTAGAGGCCGGTCTTCGTACCGGGCGAAAGGGGGTGCTCATAGCTGACCTTCCCCGATCGTACCCAAGCTCCCGAGCCGAGACAACTCCGGTGATGACGGACATGTGGCCTTCGGCACCGAGTCAGGGTTTCCTAAATTCCCCCATTTAAAAAAATATTTAGGTGGCGACTCTGTATCTGGCAAAGCATTCCATGTTTGGTACTACTTTTTCAAAAATCTGTTTCTCAAAACGATTTGCCAGATTTGGACTCTTTGGTTCAGATTAAGAACCGTGACACAAATCGAGTCCGAACTGTAGCGAGGTCCCACGCGGGCTTGTTACAATAATGTGAAGAGATTTTTTGTCATCTATGTCTTCTAATGTTTCTGTATTTGATTCCAACCTTAGTCATCTCTCTCACTCTAGCTTTGTTAATAACAGAATGATGGAGAATAATATAATGAGGACTTAGGGTTTTATCCTATCTTTTGTATAAGCTTATGATTGACTTCCAAAAGTAATTAATCTCTTTTATTTTATTTTGTCTCTCCATTAATTTACATAAATTACAATTATTAGATCAAATTATATTTTACTATAATTTTCCTCTTAAAAAATAATAATAAATTTTAAATTGTAATTAAATAGATAATTAATTAATTGAAATTCTGGTTCTTACACATGTAACATAGAATTGGATTTATGAGAAGGAATACCAACATTGACATGGATCAGATGATAAGCATGCAGTGTGCGTAGAAAAACGAAGCATGCATGAAACTTTTTGGATTCATCAATGCAAACTGAAGAAAATTGTTATGGGTGTGACTTGAATTCAATCCGGATTATGTCATCACTCATTGGGACCACATGACCCGAATAATTGCTAGGTCCACTATTTGTATTTGGGATATTTTGTCCCGGTTTGATTCTTTTCATACCCTTGTATATATTGGATTATTTTGGGATTTTAGGTGTGATGGCCTTTTGGAGATCTTATGTAAGAGATAGTTGTGTTGAAAGAGCCGGCTCATTGTAATCTTTATATTTATAGTGAAACTCACTCATCACTCTTCACCCATGGAAGTAGACTTATAGCCAAACCACATAAATTGTTTGTGTGCTTGTGTGTTTATTTCCTGTTTATTATTTCTTGATTTCTGTTTTTGCCATAAAAAACACCATTTTTTAATAGGACATTTTATTGTTTGGCTTATTATGAAAAGAAAAGGTCAAGCCTGATAGAGAAAGAGGGTTAAAATGATAAGAAAAATCATAAATCAGTCCTGACTTTGGGCAAGAAAGAAAGAGTGGGACAAATGAGGAAGAATGCAGTATGCATAAAGACTTTCTTTTTCGATTTTATTTTCCCCAATGCAAAATCAAGATAACGCATTGGAGTGAGCATTCTACAAGACGACCCTGAATTTCTGAAAGAATGGGAGGCCAACAACCAACATTGACATCTTTGCTTTGTTTTACTTTTTATTTACTTATTTATTTATTTTATTAGCACTGGAGTGTCCAGATCAAAACCCAACTAATCCCCAGAGGTGCACAAGCCCTCAACAATGAGTTTCCCGCAAGTGCACCACATTTAATTCAAAGGTTTTTCCCCCAGTCCGATGGCCCCAAAGAATTGCTAACTCCTAAGAGGTTTTGATCCTTGAACCTTGGAGGGAGCACACCCCCAAGACCTTACCACTAGGCCTACTCCTTGGGGTTACTTTTCTTATTTTTATTTTTGAAGTTCTTTTGCCCAACAAAGCTGTCAGACTCACAGAACAAAAGTAGGCATAAGGAGTCTATGTTGTTTGATAAGTATATAAAATAGAGTCAATGATACAATCAACACAATGGTACAAAAAAGAATTGAATTATTGGCACATTTTAACACTATGAGCACCATATAGTCCTCTCAAATACAATGAAAAACATGATTCCCCTAATTCAATTTCTAGAGGATGCATAACACTTCAGTCAAGCATTGCTTTCTGAGGATCCCTGAATTCTAGATAACACGACATTCATGTAAACAGGCAACTGCAGATGACAGTTATTCAAAGGGAACTTCTAAGCAGACTCGCACAATTTGTTTTTACACCCACCAGATGCATTGAGATCCTTCCGCCTTACGAAAGAAATTCATGTACAGTTGGTGTAGAGAGATGCTTTCGGTGTATTTTCCATCTCCCTTATTCAATGGGGTAAAACTTGCAAGTGTAGAAAAATGTAGAAATGGGAAAGGACATGGATGGTCTAGTCTATTGCTTATTGAGGTGAAGTAAGGCAAATAAGCGATTATTAACCCAAGGTGCCCAAATACAACATGTTCACTTTTTCTCCAGAAAAAATGCAAACCTACCCAGAAATGTACTTACAGTGCATGCATATATGGCATAAAACAAGAGCCAAAAGATGACAATACAAAGTGAAACAAGAGTAGGAAAACAATATATTAAACAAAGGTGGCATGTAAAAATAGCAGTCAGCTAATGTAGAATCACATGCAACCGGAGACGAAGATGCTCACCTCAAAGTTAAACTTCCTCCTAATCCCTGTCTAGTAAAATCCCATTAATGCTCCAACTGAGATGGTGAAAGCAACGCCCATGAATAGAAAGCAACTTATTTTCAATACAATGCAATTGAGAAGTGCAGTAGCAGCTAGAATGAATACATGATCCGGCAAAATTAAAATGAGAAATGAATATTAACAACAGTTTCAGTTGTTTAGAAGTATATGACGACAGACAACTAACTGTACTAGGCCCTAGAAGTTGAGAAAGGTTTCAGATGTTCATCCTGACTTGGATAAAGTTTTTCATAAGGCAGCACTGACATAGGTATCCATTCGTGCCCCACATTATTTGTCATCTAAGAGTTCAACCACCAAAATATTCATGAACACCATAGACATTATTCTTGTGCCTCTACATTCATGATTTATTGGCAGCCTTCTTCCAGATGGAAGCTGAAGTATCAACAAATCCAGAAAACAAACCTTTGATTTAGAGGCATATGTAATTACAGCATAAAGTCAAACCAAGAAAAGATTTTAAAAAAGAAACCAAAAAAAAAGGCATCTAAATATATATATATATATAATGTCTCTGATTGTGATGAAAAGTGATCAGCTTCTTGTTCCAGATTAATAAAAGGCATCAAGAAGCTCATACTAGAATTTAGGTTGGTAAGAACAAACAAAAAAAAAAAAAAAAAAAAAACAAAAAGGATACCCCTTATCCTAGCAGGATGTGGATGTACTTGTAAGTGAAATCAAAATGATTACGAAGAGTAATATTAAAAATAATAACCTGAAGTCAGATTGGGAGTGCAAAAGGCAACAATTGCTCAGCATCTCCATGAATTTATATTATGTTCAATTACGATTGCCCAATACCCCTGATGTTTCATTCCATGTCAAATTCTTCTGATATAGCTAACAGGAGGAGAGCTTGATATTCAAGCCACTAGGGAATTTAGGCATCCTGTGACAACAGTTTTTCTAAACCCAATTTCCTCCAATTTTTGTAATTTGTGCAGATTCAGTGCGTGCAGCTACTGCATTATAGACTCTGATAATGTGTCGCTTCCAAACACAGGCTTTAATTTGTTGCATGACTTGATTTTGATAGTCATGGGACTTTGTGGCCGCTGCAATGAAGGGACGATAGTTTCAAGCATGGGGCAACTCTCAAGAATCAAAGTTTCAAGTTGCTGGCTTCCACTGTACATGTTCTTCAAATGAACAACATTGGAAATCCATAAAGTCTGTAAACTTTCGGCCAATCTGACAGTGTCTTCTAATTTTTGCAGCTTTGGACACTCCCATACTTTTAGAGTTTGTAGAGAGGGCAATCTGCATCCAATGTTCGTTAGTTCTGGTAATTCCCACAGATATAATGTCTCCAAATTTTGCAATTCGGGCTCTGGAGATGATTGTTCAAATACTGTCTCCAATTTATCACAAAATCTGACTTGAAGAACTTCGAGGTTTTCTAGCAGCTGGGATGACGAGAAAACAGTTGAAAGCTTAGGACAACAGTCAAGGTATAGACATTTAAGCTTTTGAAAGCTCTGACAATGCACATTCCCACTGTGTAAAGTACTCAAATTTTTGGCATTTGAAATCCCTAAAATTTCTAACCCCAGTTCAGCGATATCATCTTCCTTTCCTGCTTGAAAAACACCCTCCATTTTTGTGCATCTCTCAATCCAACAGCCTTTGATTGCCTGAAGGCTGGAAACACCAATATTAGAAAACCATTTGTTGAATGTGTTATTGATAAAAAAACACACAGTCAGCATTGCAGAGCACATCCCCTACACCACTGGGGAAAAGATCAAATCCATGTATCTCCAGTGATCGTTGCTCTTTAAAACGGTCAAATTCTGCAGTCCGGAAGAGGATATCTCCGAAAATATGGTCATTTCTATAAGAATATGTATCCCCATTCTTATTTTTCTCCTTGGTAGGATGGACACATAAATGAAATCGTGTCTCCAGTGAAGAGGGGTTTTTCTTTAAAATTTGAAGAGGCTGGAAACACCAATATCAGAAAACCATTTGTTGAATGTGTTATTGATAAAAAAATACACAGTCAGCATTGCAGAGCACATCCCCTACACCACTGGGGAAAAGATCAAATCCATGTATCTCCAGTGATCGTTGCTCTTTAAAACGGTCAAATTCTGCAGTCCGGAAGAGGATATCTCCGAAAATATGGTCATTTCTATAAGAATATGTAT
This sequence comes from Camellia sinensis, assembly GCF_004153795.1. NCBI lineage: Eukaryota > Viridiplantae > Streptophyta > Magnoliopsida > Ericales > Theaceae > Camellia > Camellia sinensis. The sequence continues at coordinate 1,121,042 of NW_021026704.1, read as the reverse complement.
CCCCATTCTTATTTTTCTCCTTGGTAGGATGGACACATAAATGAAATCGTGTCTCCAGTGAAGAGGGGTTTTTCTTTAAAATTTGAAGAAACTGAATACCACTTATAGCAATGTGAGGATTGTCAAAACTGGACATACTCCACTGATAAGGATCCTCCACTTCTGGCAGGGACTTCATGTTTCTGCTCTCAGCTCCTTGTATTTTTTCCGTGTGTGGCAGATCAAGGCACTCGAGATGAGTCAACTTTGAGATTCCATAGGGAAGCTCTTTAACAGTGGTCCCCAACAGATCAATCATTTCCACATGCATGAACCCTTCCAAGTTTGAACAACCCCTAAGGAGGAGCTCTCTGAGGTTGCTAAAATTCTCAAGGGATGGTATATGAGTGACTGCTGTGCCAGAAAGATCCAGAACCTGAAGGCTCATGAGCACTTCCAAATTTGGCACTGTTTGTAAATGCTGACAACCTCTTATAGATAGCTGACGAAGGCTTTTGAGGTTTGACATGGATGGTAACTGTTCAATCTGGGTTTCAGAGAGGTCAAGAATCTGAAGGCGGCTCATGTGCACCAAAAAACCAGACCCAGTTTCCTTCAAAGAACTAACACCACATAAATTTAGCTCCTCAAGATTTGATAGAGTTTCTAGAGGTGGAAGTGCTTTCAAGTTAGTACATCTTTTAAGAGAGAGCACAGACAGGTTACTCAGATTTGAAAGTTCTGGCAGGCATATTATCCCACTGTCAGAGAGGTCGAGATTTTGAAGGCAAGACATCTGCTCAAAAGATGTATCTTTTATCTTTGTCAAAGCAATACAGCCCAACAATAATAGCTGACGCAGGTTGCAAAGATTGGAAATTGAAGGAAGAGTTTTTATTCCAGTTTCCGACAGGTTGAGAATTTGAAGAGAAGACAGATGACTAAAGAATTGATCTTCAATTTCAACCAGACTTGAGGTACCTGAAAGATCAAGTACCTCGAGATCTTTAAGTGCTTCAATACAAGGTAGTTTTTGTAGCCGAAGGCAATGTTTTATAAAGAGATGATGAGCATTAATCTCAAAAGGTAGTTTTTCTAAAGGAGTTTGTGATATATCAAGAATTTTAAGGCCACTAGGAAGTTTTTGTGACTGCTCATGGAATTCCTTACACTTTATAGCACCTGAAAGATCAAGAGTTTGGAGACTAGTTAGTGAATCAGTTTTGGGCAGTCTATCTAAGAGTTTACAGCCACGTAGTGAGAGATGAGTAAGCTGTCCAAGATTTTGAAGTTTTGGTATCCTGTTAATAGAGGTATGTGAAAGATTAAGCGTCTGAAGTTTTGGAGTGTGTCGAAAGGTTTTGTCGATAAAATTTGTCAAAGATGTAGCACCTGAAACATCAAGCACCATGAGATTTTTGAAAATTTTCAAACTGTGTACTGTTTTGAAGGAAGAACACCTTCTAAGAATGAGCCAGCGTAATTCTTTAAGGTTGTAAAGAGATGAAGGTAAAGGATCAACCTTCAATTCAGATATATGCAAGCTTTGAAGCTGGAGCATATGTGCAAAAAAATCATCTGGAATTCTTTTCAAGGAGCTAGGATTAGATATCTCAAGAACAGTCAATCTCGTAAGTTCAAACTTGTGGTCCATCTCCACCAAAAAATCACAACCTCTGAGAACAAGCACAATTTTAAACTTGTAGTCCATCTCCACCAAAAAATCACAACCTCTAAGAACAAGCACAATGAGCTGGCGCATTTCAGACGAGAGTTGTGTCAATGATTTGGAAGTCGGGTTGAAAAGGGCAAGAACTTGGAGTTTCTCCAACCCAGAGAGACTATCAAGGATTTCCAGACAACGATTTCCATTAAGAAAAAGCGTTTTAGTTGAACAAACTGATTTTATCATTCCATCTGCTTGATTGATTCTCCCAAAGCCTTCCCACTTACAATCCTCATACAAATCAGCCAAGCCAAGACTGGCTGTCCCCTTACAATCCTCAAACAGATCAGCCAAGCCAAGACTGGTGGTCCCCCCGAATCCATAGCAATCAAACTCATCCAAATTTATGATTGCCCGGTCACTGTCCATGATAACATAACCACTATCCAGTTTTTTCAGCAATTGGCAATCCACAAGCTCCATGAAAACAGAATGGCCCTTTTCATATGCCTTCTCCATACAATCAACATGCCCAAGGTATCCTTCCAATATCCAGTAAGCTATCAACTCACTGTAATGAATGCTTCCACGGTTGCGAAAGAAGTGACTACCATGCCGACAACAGTCAATTAAAACACTCCTTGGCAACAAGTCATACCCACTGCGTAGTAGCCATGCTAAATTATAGTTTTTACCATCAGATTCAGATGCTTCCTTCAAAGCACTCTTAAGCATCTGTGTGCCAGAATCACATTGAACAAAATAACTGAAGGCTTTTGCCATCAACATAATTGCAGCAGGAAAATATTTTGTCTCTTTTATGAAAGTTTCAGCTAAATCTTGAATGACTGGATCTTCATAAACTCTTCTCCCAACCCTATCTCGAAATAAGGACAATGACTCTTCCACAGACAAGGGCTTCACCAGAATCTCCTCTTTGGATCCCATGGGAGCATTTGTGCTAGTGATTAGAACCTTGTATGAACTTACATTGGGAAGATTCAGCAGAAGTTCCAATTTGGGCATTATCTGTCCTTCCTTCATTTTGTTTCCTTCATCATCCAAAATTAAAAGAACCTTCTTCTTCTCAAGGGATTTAGCTATCATCATTTCCAACTCCTCCTCCTCTTTCCCCTTATTGCTATCCTCAGCTTCCCACTCATCAGCAATGGGAAGGAGAGACAATTGACGAGCAATACTATCACTAAGAGCTGTCCCATGATATTCTCTGTTGCAGAATACCCAGAGAACAATCTCAAATAAACCCTCTTTAATTGCATGCTTACTTAACTGTTTAGCTGTCCATGTTTTCCCAACTCCAGAAGCCCCAACAAGAATAATTTTCTCTACACTAGTTTCCCTGAACATGTCGACACCCCGCTGAACCACTGTACTAGATGCCATTGCAGAAAGAATTCCACTGCAAAATTTTGATCAAGGAATTAATACAGACTTTGGAAAAATAAATTAATAAAATAAAAATTGAAGATAGCAGCCAGTTCAGGTTTTGTCGAAGTTTAGATGCAAATGAGCAAGACCATCCCAACATTAAATGTTGCATGCTCCCATTTGACTTGGGCTGTATTGTAAATACCTAGAAAACACAAGCATTTGGCGGTTCTGTGTGTGTTGGACATATATTGGACATATTCATTGGATACTTTTCGGTCCAACACATTGGACATGCATTGGAACATCCCTCATTAATTTTTTAGAAATGGACATTCTTCAAATTGTTAGGGGGACACTCAGGCACTTATCCATCTTTGAGACAATCATTAAACACAATGCAAGTTTAAAACAATGCTCAAATAGTACACATTAATGTGCTTGGCAGGGGAAAGATTAGGTACATAACTAATCTTTGGGATCTAATGATAAAATAAAAATAATGTGAATTTGTACAGATTAACATCTATTTCTTTAGAATTTTTAATTTTTCGGAATTCTCAATCCCACAATTTCTAAAGTTTTTTATGATAGAGCTTTCTAAAATAGATATTAGGATTTGTTTGTCATTATTTTCCAATATGTAAAACTAGCAATGAACTCATGCAATGCATGAAAGAAGAAAATATTTTTGAAAGAAATAATTAGGGACAATTATTTTATCACTGTATGTATATATTTGAAATATTACATTATATGTAAATTATTTATGATCACAATTGTTTCTTAAATTTTAATTGATAGGAAAAAGGTATATAATATATATATATATATATAATAAAAAACTTATTCGCAGATTAAATGCAGGAGAATAACTATTTTAAGTTACATTTTTTTTTATATGCATTTAGAATAATTACATGAAAATTAAGTTTAGCATTAGGCATTTGGTACGTAATGCATGGTTTTTAGCACGACAAACCAAATGTTTGTTTGTAAAATTAACTGATCCAATGAAATTTAGTTTATCTTGGCCGGGACCTACAACTTTATATCATAGACAATGCACCCTAAAAATTAGGGCCAAAAATTTTGGTTAAGAGACATTTGACTCATACTAGTACCTAATTACCTTTTGATTTATTATAATAATTTTAAGGATTAATTACCTATAAGTCCTATTTAGTGAGGTTATGCTAGGACAACTCTCATGTGAAAATTTTTATCCCAAGAAGTCCTTTTTTCCCAATTGTTTTTATTGTGAGATGATTTTGCCCTCAATTAAAAAGGGAAAGGAGCCAGACATGTGCTGATGCAAAAGCTTGATGATATGGCAAAATATCTTTTATGTATTTTAAACTTTAAAATTTCATAATTTTCATATTACACATCCGCTTTTTTATAAAATTTATATTTTAAAACCTACTCATCGAACTCTATCAAAGAGAAGTTATTTAGTGCTCTTGGGGCATGGTCGGGTGGTACCATCATAGAGATGTGTTTGTAGGAGGAGTGGGGTTCACAATTGTGTTGGGGCATAGAGGTATGTTGTTTGTTGATTGATGGATGACATTACGTGATGCACCTAGAGCACCTAATAATTTTTCTTTCAACTAGGCACACACTATTTGCATGTATGGGTATTTTTGGAGGAAAAAAACACTAACAAGAGTAATTGGAATAAAATATCATAAGTACGACCTAACCCCCAACAATTCTATAAAATAGGACTTCTCACTAAATGCCTCTAATTTTAACATGTCAATATAATGTCTGCATATCTTGATCCGATAACCTAATATCTATGTGTGAGAGCCGAAAATAAATAATCAACTTTGAAGTGAACCAATCAATTGCGCCATACGAGGCCAAAGCCCATTGGGCTATGGATCGTCGCCGAATAGGTGTTAAAGACCACATGGGATGCTAAGTAAGAGATATTCATGCCATGTGTCGAAGCCGAGTAGTCCAGGGTAGTAGGAAGGGTCCCGTTGGACAACTATGCTGGGCCATCCTAAAACAAGCATGACAAGAAAGTGGGACCAGAGAAAGACTATAAAAGAGGAAAGGAGCCCGAGAAAAGAGGGGGGTAAAAACAACGTATGCTCCAAGAAATATACAAGATCAATGACCTAGAGATAGAACTGACTAAACTGTCAGAGTGCTAAGTCCGACACTACCGACCAACGTTGTTTATCTGTTTCAGGTGACAGTGCAAGGATCTTTTAGGCTTGTCTAGATTCGAGGAGTATTTCCGAAATTCTCATCCCCACACTATGTTACATAGACTCAGGTACAGGTGTCAGATGAAAATGCATATCTAGAGGTCGGATCCATCAAGGCTCAAATTTAAAGCAAACAGATTTGGCAAAAATCTTATTTATATTTTTTTAATCTATTATATGAGACAAAATGGTGTCATATGTGACATTTAATGTCAAACAAACATTTTACTCATTATATAGCAATTGTACAACAATACATACATATAATAATAGTGTTAAATACACAAATATAAGAAGCATCCGATGGAAAATATTAGACACATATCCCACACCCTTATCCAAGTGTTGGGTGTTCGACATATGGGTATTTATTTTTGAGAGTCCATGTAGCATAGCCTAATATCATAAGATAAAACACATGATAATTAGGTTGGATTATTTAAATCGAGTGGGTTACTCGGTGCATATATCAAATTAAGAATAACTTCTTAATAATAATTAGGATGCATTCATTTTTCATTCCTTTCTTTCCAATTTTTGTTTTTGATTTTTCTTTTTATTTTAATAAGAAAATTTTCTCTTCGATTGAAAATAAAACGTAGCGCCAATAAATTTCAATAAATAATTACGGTAATTATAAATAGAAAATATATATATATATATATATATATCATATAAAATCACTAATTTTATTATATAATCAATGATTGTACGCTAAATGGTCGCAATCAATTGTAGGGTATAGATTATGTTGGAAATAGTAATATTGTTTAAGCTCCTTTCCAACTTTTGCCCCCTCCCCTAAGAAATAGAGAGCATGACAATAATGTTAAATATTAATCTTTAATAAGTTGATAATATAAAGTTTGAATAAGATCCCATTGAAACACCTGCACACTTAATCCATTACTCTTTAAAAATAAATAAAAAAAATTTAAAAAAATGTTAAATTAAATCAACCTCCTAAAAATTTAATATTATAAGCTTAAACCTAACCTATCTTAAATTTTGTACATAATTTTTTATCTCATAGATCAAAAGAGTTGTACTTATTAATCTACTCCTTATGTTTTTGGCAATTAGTCATTTATCAAGTTTTTATTACAAATTAATTAACCTTCATTAAAACTTTTCAAATTACATGAATTTCTCTTTTAATTTTCGATTTTTGGGTTTACAATTTTACCAATTTTAGAGATTGCTGATTATTTCTTAAGGCCAAAAAAAAAAAAAAAAAAAAATTCAAATGACTCATGGGCTGCCAATATATATTGCGGTAACAGAAATGTATTATTTTGAGGTATATCACATGTTCAATACCCGGACCTAATACAAGCACAATAGCATGAGATGAGTACAATGAGGATCAGACCGAGACATAGCAACTCCAGCACATATTGATTTTGCACCTTCTAACATCTCAAGTTGAGAATTCTCGTCAGGTTTTTACATTCACTATTTTATGTTATAGATTCCTCATCAATTCTTCCCCTCCTTCCTTTTCTCTTGGGCATCTCACTTGGAATGCAAAGCATTCTTTGCAATCTTGTACTAACAAATTCGGTAGATTGAACACCAATCGATGAAAAAAAAAAAACTACAACAAATAACCTACGTCAACGGATACTTTCTTTTAGTTATAGTTCTATAACTATATAAATAAATATAATGAGAAACTTTTGTGTTTTTTGTTAACCCCTCTCATATTCTAGGCTACACCCGCGAACTGGGACAACAAATTGATTGACTATTAAGTGCCACCCTATGACTAGATAGACTTGCCTTGCCTTCTTAGAGAGATATAGCCACCATAGACTAGATCATTCGTAGGGCTATGATCAGGCTAGGATTTGCCAAGCGATCTAGAGATCTAGTTAACGCTTGGAAGGAGTACATTGATATCCTTAAGATATACATATATAGATATATACATATATATTGGTGTAAATTTTTACATTTGGTTTCTATTTTTTTCTAGTCCTCAATGAAAATTATGCGTGAAGCCAACTTATATTTATCCCTTCTTCCAATTGATTCGATTTTTAACTGTAATATATCTCTTTGTTAGATGAACTATACTGTTTCAATCAATTTCACTAATCAAACAATTCACATTAATGCAATTATTTAAGTCTTAATTTTATTTTTATTTTTGTTTTTGAATTATACTATTTCTATCAATTCCACTTATCAAACAATTCACATTAATCCACGTCTTTTAATTCTCAATGTAGTCATTTAAACTTTTCTTCACATTTTAGATTCTTTATGATAATCTTAGTTTCGTATCATGAAAAATATTTAAATTCATTCATTTCAAAAATTGCTTTCATTTTTTTTGTAAATAGTTGACAATTTTTATGCCCAGGTTTCGTTTTTGTTTTTATATTCAATGCATCATATAATTTATCTAAACGTTAGCCTAAAATCGGCATGCCTATCCAATATAAACCACTAAAATTGGTTAGGAAATAGACCCAACAACATATGTTAGGTTATTTAACACTCCCCATCACATGCAACCCTATCTCGCATGTAGAGAGGCAAACAAAAAAGTTGAACAGAGTCCATAAATACACACAAAGTACAAAATAATAAGAGAAATTACATAAATATCCCCATGGTTTCAACCCATTAACAAATTACACCCTGCGTTTTATTTTTTCAGTTAAACTCTGTATTTTTAATTGATATAGTTTCAATCCAAACTAACAGAGAATGGATAATTTAATCTTTTTACCAATCTCCTTTTGGATAATTTTTCAATTTAATCCTAGTTCCGGTGAGTGGCATTGTTGTTGTCATAACTTGGGGCAAAAAAGGAAGGAAGGAGAGTGACATAACAAAAAAGAGAGGAAGAAAAGAAGAAAAATAGAAATTATGAGAATGAATAAAAAATATTAACCTTTCTCTTTAATTCTAATTAACAGAAATGGGCAAATGGTTTGAATTGACATCGCATTGAAAGATCAAGGTTTAATTTGACAAAAAATTAGAATAAGAGGGTTTAATTCATTGCAAAGGTCAAACCTTGATGTTTATTTTGTAATTTCCCCTAACAAATATAATGGGCAAACAAGAGTATACCATAAGACTTGAACCCCAAAATTTTTTGGAACCAACTACATAAATCTTTAGAACACTTGGTGATCTAACACAACAAATGTAAAGATGATAATCATTTAATATGTGTATAAATTCCAAAGCATTGGCGCGACCCTAACCTAGAAAGGCATATACATACATTATTATAATCAAGAACAATCTTACAAATGTATACACAGATTTATCTGCTAAGAAATTAATTATAGAACTAATATTTGCCAAGGAAACAATATTTGTAATTTGACTTGAATGGCACTCAAAATTCTCAAATTGCAAGCAGACATCTGAAATATCAATTTTATAGTTCATCCATTAAATCAAACTGTTTAACTTTATGCTTATCCAACCAGTTGTCAAGGGAAAAGAAAATCAAAGGAAAAAATGTAATCAACTTATACATATACATTTTTTTAATGGTTATTTATTTATTTATTTGACAAATACTACTCATTTTCTTTTCTTAATTCAAGCAAAAAAAAAAAATAGGGAATTTAGTAGCCTTCAATTTATTTTCATCTCTTATCTTTTTCCTTTTCCTTAACAATTTTGAAATCCAAACATAGGATACTTACAATTTTATTTTATTTTTCTAGGTGTACTTACAAATTTGATCGGGACGATATACTAACATAAACAAGGGAAAAAATGTATTGGATCATGAGAGAGAGCGAGAGAGAGACAGAGACAGAGAGAGAACATAGAAAGCAAGAGGGCTCCTTTACTTTTTCGTCTTCGAAGTAGCTCGGATCAGCAAAGTTCGAGATGCTTCACATTAGTCAACTGGAGTCGCTGATAGACGTAGAAGGGAAATACTAACCATGGTCAATTTAACCATGATTAATATTATTCATATGGACAACATTTTCCTCCAACATATTAGGTTAGAGATGCTACAACCCTACGTGTTAGTTTATGATTGGCTAAAAAAGCTACACAATTCAAAATTTAAGGGTTGTTTGGGATGTGTTAAATAAGTGCACTTTTTGACTTTTTGGACTAAAAAGTTGAGGAAAAAAAGATGGTTGTTTGGGATAATTTTTTGACTTTTTACGAAAAATTTGATAAAAAAATTGTATAAATTAGTATATAGGAGAAGCTTTTTGGCGAGTAGATAGTACGGTGGGCAGCATGGTGCAGAGTAGTGTATAGGAGATGCCTACCTCCTTTTCGGGCATTGAATTGAATGGTATTGTTCGGTGTAACGCCCTCAAAATAACAACATTAAACCCATCTATATAGAGACATGCATTGATACATACAAGTCCACATTCATCTATTCATCAGAATATTTCATTACAAAAGTATTACACGGTTACAACAGAAGCAAATGCCTTACGGGCTTACAGCTTTCCAAGTTAACACTTGGTTACAAAAGAGGGTGCTAGCTTAAATACACATTAAGTTCTAGGCTCAAATCTATATGTAATACAATCAAGAAAGAATAAGGCAACAAAAGTATGTCTGCCTCTAGCCTTCCAAGCTATGTCCTCAGAGATGGCGTGCTACCTATACCTGAAAATGATGTTCCCATATAGGGTGAGCCACAGCCCAGTAGAAATATACTAAACCGACTATGAACAATGCCTAAAAGATTAGCAACTGATAGATAGTCAATACTTACGCTTCTATTTACATCTTGTAAAAATTCCATGACAGCCAAGTCTATGTTACAATTCACTTTTCATTTCTTATTCAACTTTGAGTTTGAAAACAAGGCTCAGTACTCTGGCCAAAACGTTTGATGAGATTATAGCTCATCACTAGAACACTTTCAAAATCCAAGGTGGATACACATTTTGGTGTTGTATCAATAACACATAAACTATTTCCATACTTCGCAAACAATGATGATATACATTTTAGTACTATATCAAATCAAACAAACTTTTCAGTAGATAAGCATATGAGCTATATCACTACTACAACAGATAAGCATATGAGCTGTATCAACACTTCAATAGATAAGCATATGAGCTGTATCAACACTTCAATACTACAATGGGTGAGCATATGAGCTGCATCCCTGGGTCCATCCCCCATCTTCCCGTAACCATTAACCGGTTTAGAGGTACATCCCCCATCTTCCCCTAAACCATGGAGTACATCCCCCATCTCCTCCCATACACAAGTAATGCATATAAACACAGAATCACATATGCAATCAATCAATACATAAAATTAACGTATTCTATCAATCGTCTACACATAATGCATATAAACACATTGGTCACATGCACAATCCACAGGTACATAAAGTTAATGTATTCTATCAACCGTCATACTCTATGACACATCTAATTGATTAGTTTTAGTTTTCCTAATCATCATGCATTGTCTACAACAATCAACACTACCCTCCACCGGTAGCCCAAAGCACTTATTTCTAAGCAGGAAATAAATGCACAAATGGATAATATATCAACATTTCAACATTCTCAATACAATTCCTCATTTCCAACAATTAATTATACAAATTAATTAACCAATGTAATTAGGGCATATTCCATAATTAGCATCACAACTCTTAGGTTCCATTTTCATTAATGTTTTAACATTAATTTCACTTCTCCATGCCAAACATGCATTTAGGTTTTATATGATTAAAGCCCCAACATTTTGTAAAACCGCATAAAGGCCCAAACTTTCTCAAAATTACCCAACAACCCCCAACATAACAAAATGTTAAAGTTCAAAGACAAAGTTCATAAGATGGAGTAGGTTATCCCTACCTCAAATAATGGGACCCAACGAAGGAGATGAAGAAACGGAAATGCTCCAAATCCCGAAATTTTCAGATTAATAGATAGCCCTCGACGATCAACACAACTTTTGTAAAGGCCCAAGGTGAGAAAACAACTCCTACTAGATCAATCCTAAGAGAGAAGTTAGGGTTCTAGTGTGAAGAACTCTCAAAATAGCTTTTTGGAAAAGTAAGAGAGAGAAAGGATGTTGAAAAGTGAACAAAAAAATCGGATCTCGGCTTTATATAAAAGTCGCCCCGCTCGAGCGTCAAACTCCCCGCTCAAGCGTCACTCACAAACTCCCGCTCGAGCGTCAATAATCCCGCTCGAGCGGCGGATACACACTCCCAGAACTTATGCAGACAGGTCTCCCGCTCGAGCTTCCAACTCCCCACTCGAGCGGCACTCACACAATCCCGCTCGAGCGGCCAATCCCACGCTCGAGCGTCGAACACTGCACAGGAAATACTGGATGGGTGAAACCCCCGCTCGAGCGCCAAAACCCCTGCTCGAGCGGACAGGTCAGAATCTGGGCAACTAGTTTTGGTTTCTAATCTCAACCAACCTGTAACAAATCTGCCCAACACATCCTATAACTCAAATACAAAGTAAGAAAGGATGTACACTAGGTAATAATCAACTACTATCATCCACGGACACATGTCCGGATCACTGTACAACAAGGGTAAACCCGAGATCGCTATATTCGGCCTGTGGGGCCCACCATGGGTTTTGTTTAGCTAATCGAAACCATTCAATGTGTAAAACTCATCGAATACTATATGCTTGTAAAAAATCACGTTAATCGGATATCGATAGCTATCTGATCGGATTAGTTTTTTTTCAACCGTTAACTATAACACCATCCATTTTTTTATACAAAACTGATTTGATCATGTAGTTAGCGATATCCAATCAACGTGATTTTTTACAAGCATATAATACTCGACGAGTTCTACACATTCAGCGGTTCATATTATCAAAACGGGATCCGTGATGGGCCTCCACGGGCCAAACAACACCATCTTGTTTGTGCACCCACCTGTTCCCTTTGTCCAACCAAAGTCAGCTAAAGTACAACTCACGTGAGAAGTGAGTGGTACTTTTTTTTGTGTAAAATTATTATTATTTTTTTTGTGGTGAATAGTGATACCTTTTTAATTTTTTTAGTAACTTTTGGACTTTTTGATTTTTTTGAAGGATGCCAAACCAACCCACTATTTCCCCAGTTTCACATCAATTTTCTTTTTTTATGATATATGTTAATTCTAATTTTAGGAAACATGTATTACGAACTGTTGCTTTTATAAAGCAAGTTATTCGTTGATCTTGGGACGCAGTCACATGATGTTTTAGGTGTCTTATAATTGATAGAACGGTATAATTAATAATTTTATGTTAGATGATTAGGAAACATAAGGAGTATTGTAAAAAATTTTCCTAAATATGACTTAATGTGACTTATACATGACTATACTAGATTCATCTCATTAAGCAAAATACATGTACATTAATTAGATGGTGATTAATTATTGATAAATGCACCTATATATACATAATGTATAGAAGACTAATGGAGATAGTGCCAATACATTGAATGTGATAGATTTATTATGAATGAATCTTAGAGATACATTATATATCTATTATGTATCTATTTGAATGTAGAAGATACATTAATCTATCTAATGGGGTTCATTGAATAAATGAATTCTTTAATGAGAAGATTACTAGTATAAATAGTGTAAGGTCCCAAACCACATTCTCTAACACAAAAACTCAAGTTATCACCACAAGAAGGCTCACATCGCCTAGAGAGAGAGAAGTGGCTTGAAGATCTTAGACAAATAAAGAACTTGAAGATCAAGGTCTTCTTTTCAAGGTTTCTCTTTCTTAAAAGAGGTTTTCATACTATCATGGATCAAGGTACGTATACACTTATTTTGTATAATAGAAATTCATATAGCTTTCATATATAAAATTGAATCCTTAACAGCTTTTATTTTATGTTTCACAAAGTTTTCTATCAATTGATATCAGAGCTTTGGTTCTCAATTCTGATGCATGAAACGTATAAGTATGAATTTCATTTTATGATAATGTTTTGTGTAACTAGTGCATAGCCTTGATTTACACTTGTCCAATTTTATCTTTGTTTTTTGTCAATATTTTATTCTATTGATATTAAAATATAAAATTGTAAATTATTAAACAAGTAGTAAGTACGATAATGACTTATGCACTTATAATGTTTTGTTGCACACCTTATGAGTTGAAACATTGTTGATTAGCCTAACGAAGGTTCAACACTACTGAGATGATTAGTATAATAAATATAGCAATAAGTTTTTCTATCCAACGGTGATAAATTTCTCACGTGCTTTATTTAATAAAATAATATAAGACATTGAGTTTTTCTGCCTAACGGTGATAAACTCGTTACAGTCTTAATGATTATTTTATTTTATTTTATTAGTCATCGCATTTAATTTTATGAAATTGCTAAAATATATTGTTATTCGGCCCAACAGAATGATATCTAGATTTTGTATCTAACTAATTATGTTTTCTAGTTAGATATATTTAACTTGTGGTGTTATTTTTATTCATGACATGTGAAAAGTAATTTTCTTGATTATATTAAGTTATGTAATGGATATTATGTGTTTGCAGTATTGAATCCTACTGCAATTAATAGTTACTTGTCAAGTATTGAAGCTTTGAGTGGAACTAATTTTAAGAAATGGAAGGAACAAATTGGAATTGTTTTGGGAATTATGAATTTAGACTATGCATTAAGAGAGCCAGCACCTACAAAGCCTAATGATACAAGTTCTGAGGAACACATGGCTTTATATGAAAAATGGAAACGCTCTAATCGTTTAAGTCTAATGATTATAAAAGGCTCAATTATGCCTGCAATTCAAGGAGCAATCCCTGCTTCTGAAAGTGCAGTGGGTGATATGAAATCTATTGAAGAACAATTCATTGGAACTTCCAAATCCCTTGCTAGCACTCTTATGATTAAAATGATGACAATGAAATATGATGGTTTGAGTGGTGTTCGTGAACATATCTTAAAGATGAATGGCATGGCCTTTCAAGTAAAGGGAATGGACATGGAAATTTCTGAAGGTTTTCTTGTTCATTTCATTATGACTTCTCTTCCTGCGCAATTTGGTCCTTTCAAGATCAATTATAATATGCAGAAAGATAAGTGGAAGATGAGTGAATTAATTGCCATGTGTGTTCAAGAAGAAGAGAGGCTTAAAGCTGAAAAGCCTAATATGGCTAACCTTATCACCTTGGGTCCAACCAAAAAGATTTTCAAGAAAGGCAAAAGTAAGAAGAAGAAGAATGTAAATGATGAAACTCACAAGGCTAATGAAAAAAATAAGATTCGATGCCATTTTTGTCGAAAGAAATGTCACATAAGAAAAGACTATCTAGGTTTTAAAGGTTGGTTGGACAAGAAAGGTAACACTCAATGCTTTGTGTCTTATGAATCTTTTTTGGTAGATGTTCCACCAAATTCTTGGTGGATTGACACTAGTGCAAGTATTCACATAACAAATTCTATGCAGGGATACCTTGCAAGTCGGAAACCAAATAAAGGAGAACGAACCATTACGGTCAGGAATGGAATAGAAGTAGATGCTGAGGTTATTAGCAAACTCCGTATAATTTTAGACTCTGGTTTCATTTTAGATTTAGTAAACACAATTTATGTTCCTATTTTTACTAGAAATCTAATTTTTGTTTCACAACTTGATTCTTGTGGTTATGAATTTAAGTTTGGATATAATAGAGTCTTTTTATTCCACAATTCTCATATGATTGGTTCTGGTACTTTATATGGTAATCTTTATTCATTGAATTTAGATTCCACTCATGCACAATCTCTTTTATCCTTTTATGTAAACGACTTGGTAAATAAAAAGAGAAAGCGAGTGAATGAAAATTCATCCATGTTGTGGCATAAGCGCTTGGGTCATATATCAAGAGAAATGATGAAACGTCGTATTAAAGACAGAATTTTAAGTTCAATTCATTTTTCTGATTTTAGTACTTGTGTGAATTACATTAAAGTAAAATACACAAAGACAAAGAAATATGATGCTACTAGGACTACTGAATTATTAGACACAATTCATATTGATATATGTAGTCCCTTTACTGTTCCAACTATTTCTGGACATAAATATTTTTATTACTTTTATTGATGACTTTTCTAGGTATACTTATGTGTATCTTATTCGTGAAAAATCAGAAGCACTAGATATGTTCAAACTCTATAAAGCTGAAGTTGAAAATCAACTTGGCAGAAGGATTAAAAGTGTAAGATCTGATAGAGGTGGTGAATATTATGGTAGATTCACTTAGTCGGGTCAAAATCCAAGTGACTTTACTTTATTTTTAGCTGAGAATGGTATTGTTGCTAACTACACAATGCCCGGTACACTTGAGCAAAATGGTGTAGCTAAGCGATGAAATCGTACTCTTTTGGACATGATAAGAAGCATGATGAGTAACTCTTCTTTGCCAGATTACTTATGGGGTGAAGCCTTAAAAACTGTTGTACATGTTCTTAATAGGGTTCTTAGTAAGGCTGTGCCTATAACTCCTTATGAGTTGTGGGTTGGTAGGAAACCTAATTTGAATTATTTGCATGTATGGGGTTGTCCTGTTGAAGCAAAAATTTTTAACCCACAAATAAAGAAATTAGACCCTAGAACTATAAGTTGTTATTTCATTGGATATCCTAAGAGATCAAAGTGTTTTAGATTCTATTGTCCCACTCATAGCACAAGAATTGTTGAAACTAGAAATGTTGTGTTCTTAGAGGATGAAGACATTAGTGGGAGTATGAATCTCAAAAATGTTTCTTTGGAGGACAATCGGGCTTTTATGCCTTCCACGATTGTTCAAGAAAATAAAGCACCTGAACCTATTGGTACTCAAGAGATTTCTCACATTGAAAAAGAAGTTGTCCCAGTATCAGAACAACCTTTACGCAGATCACAAAGATGAAAGAAACCAGTCATATTAGATGACTATGAGGTTTACCTAAATGAGTGTGATATAGGCTTGGAGAACGATCCTGTTTCTTATGCCTAGTTAAATGCCATGAAAGATGAATTAAAATCTATGAAAGACAACAATGTCTGGGATCTTGTAAAATTGCCTAAGGGAGCCAAAACTGTTGGATGCAAATGGATTTTTAAAATCAAGCGTGATCCTAAAGGCAATACCGAAGGATACAAGGCCAGATTAGTTGCTAAAGGATACACTCAAAGAAAAGGGATGGATTGTAGGCTTGAGAAGTCCATATATGGTCTAAAGCAGGCATCTCAACAATGGTATCTTAAATTTCATGAAGTTCTCACCAAATTTGATTTTAAGGATAATGTGGCTGATCAATGTGTCAACCTTAAAATCAGTGGGAGCAATATTTGCATTATAGTTTTGTGTGTTGTTGATATATTGCTTGCTAGCAATAATCTGGAAATGATACATGAGACAAAGCAATTCCTTACGAGGAATTTTGAAATGAAAGATCTTGGTGAAACCTCTTTTGCCATTGGGATAGAAATTCACCGAGATAGGTCTTGTGGTATTTTAGGATTGTCCCAAAGAGCCTATATCGAAAAGGTTCTTAAAAGGTTCAACATGCAGAACTGTTCAAGTATTGTTGCCCCTGTAGTTAAGGGTGATAATTTTAGTGAATTTCAATGTCCCAGAAATAATTTAGAAAGGGAACAAATGAAAGAAATTGCTTATGCCTCTACAGTTAGGAGCATTATGTATGCTCAAGTTTGTACACGTCTTGATATAGCATTTGTAGTTGGTATGCTTGGTCGATACCAAAGCAATCCTGGACTTGATCATTGGAAAGCAGTAAAGAAAGTGTTGCGATATTTACAAGGCACTAAGGATTACATGCTTACTTATCAAAGAGCAGACAACCTTGAAGTAATTGGTTATTTAGATGCTGATTATGCTGGATGTAAAGACACTCGAAAGTGCACTTCTGGGTACATTTTTATGCTTGCTAATTGACCCATTTCATGGAAGAGTCATAAGCAGTCTATGACAGCCTCTTCCACTATGGAGGCAGAGTTCATAGCATGTTATGAAGCCACATGTCATGCAGTATGGCTAAAGAATTTCATATCTAGATTACAACTTGTCGATTCAATTTCGAGGCCCTTACAGATTAACTGTGATAATGATGTTGTTGTTCGGTTCTCCAATAATAACAAAACTTCAGGAGGATTAAAGCATATTGATATATACATAATGTATAGAAGACTAATGGAGATCGTGCCAATGCATTGAATGTGATAGATTCATTATGAATGAATCTTAGAGATGCATTATGTATCTATTATGTATCTATTTGAATGTAGAAGATACATTAATCTATCTAATGAGGTTCATTGAATGAATGGATTCTTTGATGGGAAGATTACTAGTATAAATAGTGTAAGGTCCCAAAACACACTCTCTAACACAAAAAATCAAGTTGTCACCACAAGAAGGCTCCCATCGCCTAGAGAGAGAGAAGTGGTTTGAAGATCTTAGACAAATAAAGAACTTGGAGATCAAGGTCTTCTATTCAAGGTTTCTCTTTCTTAAAAGAGGTTTTCATACTATCATGGATCAAGGTACATATAAACTTATTTTGTATAGTAGAAATTCATGTAGTTTTCATGTATAGAATTGAATCCTTAACGGCTTTTAGTTTATGTTCCGCAAAAGCCTAAAATCGGCATGCCTATCCAATATAAACCACTAAAATTGGTTAGGAAATAGACCCAACAACATATGTTAGGTTATTTAACACTCCCCATCACATGCAACCCTATCTCGCATGTAGAGAGGCAAACAAAAAAGTTGAACAGAGTCCATAAATACACACAAAGTACAAAATAATAAGAGAAATTACATAAATATCCCCATGGTTTCAACCCATTAACAAATTACACCCTGCGTTTTATTTTTTCAGTTAAACTCTGTATTTTTAATTGATATAGTTTCAATCCAAACTAACAGAGAATGGATAATTTAATCCTTTTACCAATCTCCTTTTGGATAATTTTTCAATTTAATCCTAGTTCCGGTGAGTGGCATTGTTGTTGTCATAACTTGGGGCAAAAAAGGAAAGAAGGAGAGTGACATAACAAAAAAAAAGAGGAAGAAAAATAGAAATTATGAGAATGAATTAAAAATATTAACCTTTCTCTTTAATTCTAATTAACAGAAATGGGCAAATGGTTTGAATTGACATCGCACTGAAAGATCAAGGTTTAATTTGACAAAAAATTAGAATAAGAGGGTTTAATTCATTGCAAAGGTCAAACCTTGATGTTTATTTTGTAATTTCCCCTAACAAATATAATGGGCAAACAAGAGTATACCATAAGACTTGAACCCCAAAATTTTTTGGAACCAACTACATAAATCTTTAGAACACTTGGTGATCTAACACAACAAATGTAAAGATGATAATCATTTAATATGTGTATAAATTCCAAAGCATTGGCGCGACCCTAACCTAGAAAGGCATATACATACATTATTATAATCAAGAACAATCTTACAAATGTATACACAGATTTATCTGCTAAGAAATTAATTATAGAACTAATATTTGCCAAGGAAACAATATTTGTAATTTGACTTGAATGGCACTCAAAATTCTCAAATTGCAAGCAGACATCTGAAATATCAATTTTATAGTTCATCCATTAAATCAAACTGTTTAACTTTATGCTTATCCAACCAGTTGTCATGGGAAAAGAAAATCAAAGGAAAAAATGTAATCAACTTAACATATACATTTTTTTAATGGTTATTTATTTATTTATTTGACAAATACTACTCATTTTCTTTTCTTAATTCAAGCAAAAAAAAAATAGAGAATTTAGTATCCTTCAATTTATTTTCATATCTTATCTTTTTCCTTTTCCTTAACAATTTTGAAATCCAAACATAGGATACTTACAATTTCATTTTATTTTTCTAGGTGTACTTACAAATTTGATCGGGACGATATACTAATATAAACAGGGGAAAAAATGTATTTGATCATGAGAGAGAGAGAGAGAGAGAGAGAGAGAACCTAGAAAGCAAGAGGGCTCCTTTACTTTTTCGTCTTCGAAGTAGCTCGGATCAGCAAAGTTGGAGATGCTTCACATTAGTCAACTGGAGTCGCTGATAGACGTAGAAGGGAAACACTAACCATGGTCAATTTAACCATGATTAATATTATTCATATGGACAACATTTTCCTCCAACATATTAGGTTAGAGATCCTACAACCCTACGTGTTAGTTCATAATTGGCTAAAAAAGTTACACAATTCAAAATTTAAGGGTTGTTTGAGATGTGCTAAATAAGTACACTTCTTGACTTTTTGGATTAAAAAGTTGAGGAAAAAAATATGGTTATTTGGGATGATTTTTTGACTTTTTACGAAAAAATGTGTATTAAAAAATTGTATAAATTAGTGTATAGGAGAAGCTTTTTGGCGAGTAGAAAGTACGGTGGGCAGCATGGTGTAGAGTAGTGTATAGGAGATGCTTGCCTCATTTTCGGTCATTGAATTGAAGAGTGTGGTTCAGCCTGTGGGGCCCCACCATTGGTTCTGTTTTGCTAATCGGAACCGTTCAATGTGTAAAACTCGTCGAGTACTATATGCTTGTAAAAAATCATGTTAATCGGATATCGATAACTATCTGATCGGATTAGTTTTTTGTCAACCGTTAACTATAACACCATCCATTTTTTTATACAAAGCTGATTTAATCATGTAGTTAGCGATTTTCTGATCAACGTGATTTTTTTAAACATATAGTACTCGACGAGTTCTACACATTAAACGGTTCATATTATCAAAACGGGATCCGCGATGGGCCTCCACAGGCCGAACAACACCATCTTGTTTGTGCACCCACCTGTTCCCTTTGTCCAACCAAAGTCAGCTAAAGTACAACTCACGTGAGAAGTGACTTGTACTTTTTTTTTGTGTAAAACTAATTTTTTTTTTTTTTTGTGAATAGTGATAACTTTTTAACCTTTTTAGTAACTTTTGGACTTTTTGATTTTTTTGAAGGATGCCAAACCAACCCACTATTTCCCCAGTTTCACATCAATTTTCTTTTTTTATGATATATGTTAATTCTAATTTTAGGAAACATGTATTACGAACTGTTGCTTTTATAAAGCAAGTTATTCGTTGATCTTGGGACGCAGTCACATGATGTTTTAGGTGTCTTATAATTGATAGAACGGTATAATTAATAATTTTATGTTAGATGATTAGGAAACATAAGGAGTATTGTAAGAATTTTTCCTAAATATGACTTAATGTGACTTATACATGATTATACTAGATTCATCTCATTAAGCAAAATACATATACATTAATTAGATGGTGACTAATTATTGATAAATGCACCTATATATACATAATGTATAGAAGACTAATAGAGATAGTGCCAATACATTGAATGTGATAAATTTATTATAAATGAATCTTAGAGATACATTATATATCTATTATGTATCTATTTGAATGTAGAAGATACATTAATTTATCTAATGAGGTTCATTGAATAAATGGATTCTTTGTTGGGAAGATTACTAGTATAAATAGTGTAAGGTCCCAAACCACATTCTCTAACACAAAAACTCAAGTTGTCACGACAAGAAGGCTCACATCGCCTAGAGAGAGAGAAGTGGCTTGAAGATCTTAGACAAATAAAGAACTTGAAGATCAAGGTCTTTTTTTCAAGGTTTCTCTTTCTTAAAAGAGGTTTTCATACTATCATGGATGAAGGTACGTATACACTTATTTTGTATAGTAGAAATTCATATAGTTTTCATATATAAAATTGAATCCTTAACAGCTTTTAGTTTATATTTCACAATGTTTTCTATCAATTGATATCAGAGCTTTGGTTCTTAATTCTGATGCATGAAACGTATAAGTATGAATTTCATTTTATGATAATGTTTTGTGTAACTAGTGCATAGCCTTGATTTACACTTGTCCAATTTTATCTTTGTTTTTTGTCAATATTTTATTCTATTGATATTAAAATATAAAATTGTAAATTATTAAACAAGTAGTAATTAAGATAATGACTTATGCACTTATAATGTTTTGTTGCACACCTTATGAGTTGAAACATTGTTGATTAGCCTAACGGAGGTTTAACACTATGTATGTTTAAACAACTGAGATGATTAGTATAATAAATATAGCAATAAGTTTTTCTGTCAAACGGTGATAAACTTCTCACGTGCTTTAGTTAATAAAATATATAAGACATTGAGATTTTCTGCCTAACGGTGATAAACTCGTTGCAGTCTTAATGATTATTTTATTTTATTAGTCATCTCATTTACTTTTATGAAATTGCTAAAATATATTGTTATTCGGCCCAACGGAAGGATAACTTGATTTTGTATCTAACTAATTATGTTTTCTAGTTAGATATATTGAACTTTTGGTGTTATTTTTATTCATGACGTGCGAAAAGTAATTTACTTGATTATATTAAGTTATGTAATGGATATTATGTGTTTGCAGTATTGAATCCTACTGCAATTAATAATTACTTGTCTAGTATTGAAGCTTTGAGTGGAACTAATTTTAAGAAATGGAATGAACAAATTGGAATTGTTTTGAGAATTATGGATTTAGACTATGCATTAAGAGAGCCAGCACCTACAAAGCCTAATGATACAAGTTCTAAGGAACACATGGCTTTATATGAAAAATGGAAACGCTCTAATCGTTTAAGTCTAATGATTATAAAAGGCTCAATTATGCCTGCAATTCAAGGAGCAATCCCTGCTTCTGAAAGTGCAATGAGTGACATGAAATCTATTGAAGAACAATTCATTGGAACTTCCAAATCCCTTGCTAGCACTCTTATGATTAAAATGATGACAATGAAATATGATGGTTTGAGTGGTGTTTGTGAACTTATCTTGAAGATGAATGGCATGGCCTTTCAATTAAAGGGAATGGACATGGAAATTTCTGAAGGTTTTCTTGTTCATTTCATTATGACTTCTCTTCATGCGCAATTTGGTCCTTTCAAGATCAATTATAATATGCAGAAAGATAAGTGGAAGATGAGTGAGTTAATTGCCATGTGTGTTCAAGAAGAAGAGAGGCTTAAAGCTGAAAAGCCTAATATGGCTCACCTTATCACCTTGGGTCCAACCAAAAAGATTTTCAAGAAAAGCAAAAGTAAGAAGAAGAAGAAGAATGTAAATGATGAAACTCACAAGGCTAATGAAAAAAATAAGATTCGATGCCATTTTTGCCGAAAGAAATGTCACATAAGAAAAGACTATCTAGGTTTTAAAGGTTGGTTAGACAAGAAAGGTAACACTCAATGCTTTGTGTCTTATGAATCTTTTTTGGTAGATGTTCCACCAAATTCTTGGTGGATTGACACTAGTGCAAGTATTCACATAACAAATTCCATGCAAGGATACCTTACAAGTCGGAAACCAAATAAAGGAGAATGAACCATTACGGTTAGGAATGGAATAAAAGTAGATGCTGAGGCTATTAGCACCCTCCGTATAATTTTAGACTCTGGTTTCATTTTAGATTTAGTAAACACAATTTATGTTCCTATTTTTACTAGAAACCTAATTTTTGTTTCATAACTTGATTCTTGTGGTTATGAATTTAAGTTTGGAAATAATAGAATCTTTTTATTCCACAGTTCTCATATGATTGGTTCTGGTAATTTATATGGTAATCTTTATTCATTGAATTTAGATTCCACTTATGCACAATCTCTTTTATCCTTTTATGTAAACAACTTGGTAAATAAAAAGAGAAAGCGAGTGAATAAAAATTCATCCATGTTGTGGCATAAGCGCTTGGGCCATGTATCAAGAGAAATGATGGAACGTCTTATTAAAGACTGAATTTTTAGTTCAATTCATTTTTTTGATTTTAGAACTTGTGTGAATTGCATTAAAGTAAAATACACAAAGACAAAGAATATGATGCTACTAGGACTACTTAATTATTAGACACAATTCATATTGATATATGTAGTCCCTTTACTATTCCAACTATTTCTGGACATAAATATTTTTATTACTTTTATTGATAACTTTTCTAGGTATACTTATGTGTATCTTATTCGTGAAAAATCAGAAGCACTAGATATGTTCAAACTCTATAAAGCTGAAGTTGAAAATCAACTTGGCAGAAGGATTAAAAGTGTAAGATCTGATAGAGGCGGTGAATATTATGGTAGATTCACTTAGTTGGGTCAAAATCCAAGTGACTTTACTTTATTTTTAGCTGAGAATGGTATTGTTGCTAACTACACAATGCCCGGTACACCTGAGCAAAATGGTGTAGCTAAGTGATGAAACCGTACTCTTTTGGACATGATGAGAAGCATGATGAGTAACTCTTCTTTGCCAGATTACTTGTGGGGTGAAGCTTTAAAAACTGTTGTACATGTTCATAATAGGGTTCTTAGTAAGGCTGTGCCTATAACTCCTTATGAGTTGTGGGTTGGTAGGAAACCTAATTTGAATTATTTGCATGTATGGGGTTGTCCTGTTGAAGCAAAAATTTTTAACCCACAAATAAAGAAATTAGACCCTAGAACTATAAGTTGTTATTTCATTGGATATCCTGAGAGATCAAAGTGTTTTAGATTCTATTGTCCCACTCATAGCACAAGAATTGTTGAAACTAGAAATGCTGTGTTCTTAGAGGGTGAAGACATTAGTGGGAGTATGAATCTCAAAAATGTTTATTTGGAGGAAAATCGGGCTTTTACGCCTTCCACGATTGTCCAAGAAAATGAAGCACCTGAACCTATTGGTACTCAAGAGATTTCTCACATTGAAAAAGAAGTTGTCCCAGTAGCAGAACAACCTTTACGCAGATCACAAAGACGAAAGAAACCAGCCATATTAGATGACTATGAGGTTTACCTAAATGAGTGTGATATAGGCTTGGAGAACGATCCTGTTTCTTATGCCTGGTTAAATGCCATGAAAGATGAATTAAAATCTATGAAAGACAACAATGTCTGGGATCTTGTAGAATTGCCTAAGGGAGCCAAAACTGTTGGATGCAAATGGATTTTTAAAACCAAGCGTGATCCTAAAGGCAATATTGAAAGATACAAGGCCAGATTAGTTGCTAAAGGATACACTCAAAGAAAAGGGATAGATTGTAGGCTTGAGAAGTCCATATATGGTCTAAAGCAAGCATCTCAACAATGGTATCTTAAATTTCATGAAGTTCTCACCAAATTTGATTTTAAGGATCATGTGGTTGATCAATGTGTCAACCTTAAAATCAGTGGGAGCAATATTTGCATTATAGTTTTGTATGTTGTTGATATATTGCTTGCTAGCAATAATCTAGAAATGATACATGAGACAAAGCAATTCCATACGAGGAATTTTAAAATGAAAGATCTTAGTGAAACCTTTTTTGTCATTGGGATAGAAATTCACCGAGATAGGTCTCGTGGCATTTTAGGATTGTCCCAAAGAGCCTATATCGAAAAGGTTCTTAAAAGGTTCAACATGCAGAACTGTTCAAATATTGTTGCCCTTATAGTTAAGGGTGATAATTTTAGTGAATTTCAGTATCCCAGAAATAATTTAGAAAGGGAACAAATGAAAGAAATTGCTTATGCCTCTGCAGTTAGAAGCATTATGTATGCTCAAGTTTGTACACGTCTTGATATAGCATTTGTAGTTGGTATGCTAGGTCGATACCAAAGCAATCCTGGACTTGATCATTGGAAAGCAGTAAAGAAAGTGTTGCGATATTTACAAGGCACTAAAGATTACATGCTTACTTATCAAAGAGCAGACAACCTTGAAGTAATTGGTTATTCAGATGCTGATTATGCTGGATGTAAAGGCACTCGAAAGTGCACTTTTGGGTACATTTTTATGCTTGCTAATGGACCCATTTCATGGAAGAGTCATAAGCAGTCTATGACAACTTCTTTCACTATGGAGGCAGAGTTCATAGCATGTTATGAAGCCACATGTCATGCAGTATGGCTAAAGAATTTCATATCTAGATTACAACTTGTCGATTCAATTTCGAGGCAATTACAGATTAACTGTGATAATGATGTTGCTGTTCGATTCTCTAATAATAACAAAACTTCAGGAGGATCAAACCATATTGATATCAAGTATCTAGTTTTTAAAGAAAGGGTTCTGAATCACACTATTTTCATCTCTCATATTGGCATTACACTCATGTTAGAAGATCCTTTAACTAAAGGCCTCACACCTAAGCTCTTTCAAGAACATATTGCGCGCATGGGCTTAGTAGAAAGTTTATCATGTTTAGACTTGAAATGAGTGTATTATGTTTATGATAAATGTTATGTTATAATCATCTTATGTTAATAATGATTATGTTTGTAGTTTTCATTCTTCATACTTGTGCACAATTTAGAAGAAGATATAAAGAACATGACCGTTATAGATGAATTAGCATTAATCACCATTATGTTACTACTGTCATCTCTGTGATTTAAGATTCACTTATTCATGTTGATGGAAAATATTATAACCATTGTACAGTTTTGATCAATGTGTAAATCACTGACTACAATGATTTGGTGCTAATAATTTCATTGAACAGAATCTAATGGTGATGGTGCAATCTTCTAGTGGGAGAACGTTGGCCATATTACGATAATCTAGTGACGTAATATAATCATGCAAACCAAGTGGGAGATTGTAAGAATTTTTCCTAAATATGGCTTAATGTGGCTTATACATGATTATACTAGATTCATCTCATTAAGCAAGATACATGTAAATTAATTAGATGGTGACTAATTATTGATGAATGCACCTATATATACATAATGTATAGAAGACTAATGGAGATAGTGCCAATGCATTGAATGTGATAGATTCATTATGAATGAATCTTAGAGGTGCAGTATGTATCTATTATGTATCTATTTGAATGTAGAAGATACATTAATCTATCTAATGAGGTTCATTGAATGAATGGATTCTTTGATGGGAAAATTACTAGTATAAATAATGTAAGGTCCCAAACCACACTCTCTAACACAAAAAATCAAGTTGTCACCACAAGAAGGCTCCCATTACCTAGGGAGAGAGAAGTGGTTTGAAGATCTTAGACAAATAAAGAACTTGGAGATCAAGGTCTTCTATTCAAGGTTTCTCTTTCTTAAAAGAGGTTTTCATACTATCATGGATCAAGGTACATATAAACTTATTTTGTATAGTAGAAATTCATATAGTTTTCATGTATAGAATTGAATCCTTAACGGCTTTTAGTTTATGTTCCGCAAAGTTTTCTATCAGTATATAGGTTTGTGATTAGTTAGAGATTCTAGATCAACCAATAATTTTTTCTTTTATCGTGCAAAAGTCAAAAATGTAATTATGAGATGTCAACAATGATTAAAAAAGTGACATTTATACATAAATGTCTCTTAACTTACTTATATTCTACTTAGAATAAATTATTTCTTATGTTCTAATAAATCTTATGCATGACATAATTATCAAAATACCTGTAATAATAATAATATTCACATTAACAGTGTAAATGTTTTATGATGTGAACATTCATCCTGTAAAATATGAATGTTCACATCACCAAATTGCTAAGCGTTAAAAAATATTTGTAAAGATAAATTGTCAATAAAAAATCTTAACTATGAAAATTAGGATTTGATGAATTAAATATGAAAATAATATAATTTATTGAAATATAAGCACATGTTATGAATTAATTAGAATTTAAGGACTTGAAAAATGATTTCCTAATACTAATTAATTTAATGTAAAAGAAAAATACACAATTCAAAATCTATTCCTTGTACAATTCCATATCAAAAAAAAAAAAAATTGGGGACAATATATGTTAATTCAAATTTTTGGAAATATGTATTATGAAGGGATTGGATTGTTTCTAGTTGGGCAACCTAACTAGACCGTACAGTCTGGCCCATTTCGAGTATCTTGATAATTCTAAATTATGATCTGATTAAGTAGCTATCGATATTCGATCAACGTGATTTTTTGTAGGAATGAATTACTCGACAAATTCTACATATTGAACGGTTAGAATTATCGATTTGGGCTCCGTGATGGACCCACGGAGGCTCAACAATACAGTCCAGTCCAATTAGGACTAGAGACCGGCCTAAGCCTATTATGAATTGTTGGTGGAAGCTATGGCAATTAGGGAGGCTATGTGTTTGGGGGTAAAGATGGGCTACCAATCCATTTTAGTAGAAGGTGACTTGCAATCAGTAATTAATGGATTGAATGGAAGGGAAGATGGGGATTGTAGAGTGGATATATTTCTGGAGGATGAGTATAAGAAATTGTTTAGGTTGTGCGAGTTTGGTTTTGTTCGCCAAGGTTGCAATGCAGTAGTGCATGCACTGGCGCGTTTTGGAGTTGTAGGGGTTGATTCTCACACCTGGGAAGGCTTTGCTCCTACCTGGCTTCCAGAACCCTTGAGAGGTGATGTCTACTCAGTTTTGTTTCTATTTGCTGCTATACTTTTGTTATCTTTGTGGGGAGAGAGGAATTGTTGGTTTTTTGACAATTTGAAAATCAAAAATATAATTGAGAGGTGTCGGTAAAGATTGAAAAATTCTTATAGATTAATTTGAAGTAGAAAAAACAAAAAGTTTACACACGTCAAAATTTACTCCTTGCACAATTCCACATTGTTTTCCTTTTCTTTTTTTTTTTGGACAATATATGCTAATTCAAATTTTAGAAAATAAGTATTAAGAATCGTTGACTTTTTTGATAGTTCTGTTAGGATTTTAATCCTAATGAATTTAATGAGTTGTGTTTTGGCAATACCTCTATTGACAAAACTTATTTCTAATTATTGATTCTAGTTATTTTGATTTTTATATTTCAGAACATTTTTTTTTCTTCTTCTTGGTAAGACATGTTCTAGATGATTTGATCACCTTGTTTATTATGCCATTGTTTATTGATTTTGTCTTATCCACCTTGAACTAATTGAATTGGTGTTTGTGGAAAAGTTTGACACAAGCGTGCTCATAGATTTAAAAGATCAAACATGTGTTTCTTGTCTCATATTAGTAATTGATTGTGCAATATTTTTTTATATATTCAATCTAACTTTTTGTGGAAAGATGGTTGAAGGAGGAGGATATTCAGAAAACAACATTCCATAAGCAGTATGGCCATTACAAGTTCTTAGTGATGCCTTTTGGGTTGACCAATGCGTCGACTTCGTTCATGGACTTAATGAACTGAGTCCTTCGTGGGTTCTTAGACCAATTCGTGGTTGTCTTCGTCAACAACATCCTAGTTTACTGACCCTCCAAGGAGGAACATGAGGAACACTTACGGGTTGTACTTGAGTTTCTTAGAACACATCACTTTTACACTAAGTTTAGGAAGTGTGAGTTTTGGCCCAGTGAAGTTAAGTTTTTAGGCCACGTGGTGTCCGAGGAATGGGTGATAGTGGATTCATCTATGATAGACGCAGTGCAAGATTGGGAACAACCCAAGAATGCCTTCGAGATTCGGAGTTTTTTGGGCTTAGTTGGGTATTACTGACATTTTGTGAGGGATTTCTCTAGACTGGCCTAACCATTGACTAGATTGATAAGGAAGGGAGTTAAATTCATGTGGAGTGAGACTTATGAAAAGTCGTTTAAAAAACTTAAGGTTAGACTAACCACTACTCTAGTTTTGATTATTTCGAAGAGGGATTTAGGTTATTCGGTTTATTGTGATGCGTCTTAAGAAGGTTTGGGTTGTATATTGATGCAAGAGGGAAAGGTGGTAGCATATGGTTTATGGTTGTTGAAAACACATGAGAGAAATTACCCCACTCACTACCTAAAGTTAGCAACGGTGATTTTTGCCTTGAAAATCTAGAGACATTACCTATATGGGGAAAAATTTGTGGTGTTTTCTGATCATAAGAGTTTGAAGTACTTGTTTTCACAGAAGGACTTGAATTTGATGTAGAGGTGGTGGCTGGAGTTCATAGAGGATTATGATTTCGAGTTACACTATCATTCGAGAAAGGCCAACGTAGTGGCCGATGTTTTGAGTAGGAAATCCATAAGTAGTGTAGCTAGTATTGCCATCCGGAAATGGGAGATGTTGGGTGTAGTGGGCGAGTTTGACTTGTATCTTAGCAAGTCCGTTGAGTCGGCCGTTTTGTTTATTGTAGTTGCACAACCTACTCTAGTGAGCCACATTTTAAAAGTATAACAGAATGATCACAATGTGGAATCTATCCAAACAAAGATATCTAATGGGAAGGTAGAGAAGGGTTTGAACATTTATGCTGACTCAAGTATGTGGAACCTGGACCGCTCTTTTGTGCCAGAATGTTGTAGAGAAGCGATACTTTGAGAGTTCCATCATTCACGCCTTGGGGTACACCCATAAGGCACAAAGATGTGTCATAACCTTAGTCGCCAGCTTTGGTGAAGGAGGATGAAGAGAGATGTAGCCTTGTTTGTTTTGAGGTGCCTGACTTGTTAACAAGTGAATTCCAAGCATTAGCGACCAACGGGGTTGTAACAACCTTTATCTATAGCTGAGTGGAAATTGGAGCATGTCACGATGGATTTTGTTGTATGTCTTCCGAGGACTCAATGGAGTAATGACGCGGTATGGGTAGTAGTCGACCAATTGACCAAATTTGCACACTTTATAGCCATGCGCACGAGTGATTCAGTAGACTACCTTGCCGACTTGTATGTTAGAGATATACTACGACTTTTATTTCCGATAGGGATCCACAATTTACAATTCGGTTGTGTCAGAGCCTACAAGGTGCCTTGGGCACTAAGTTGACCTTATTACTGCCTATCAGCCTCAGACTAACAGGTAGTCCATGCGCACCATTCAGGTTTTAGAGGACATGCTTCGGACTTGCGTTCTTAATTTTGAAGGGTCGTAGAAGAGGTATTTTTCCATGGTGGAATTTGCCTGCAATAATAGTTTTCAGGTGAGTATTGGTATGGCACCTTCTGAGGCCCTATATGGTCGACCGTGTAGATCTCCTGTATATTGGGCCGAGGTGGATGATGTACCTATGTTAGGTCTAGAGCTAGTCCGAAAAACGACGGAGAAGATTGTACTTATCTGTAAGAGATTAGCTTCGACTCAGTCGCTAGAAGAGCTATGCCGATCATAGAAAGAGAAATTAGAACCAGGAAATGAAGATGAGAATTTATGGGTTTTATTTGAGGTGGGTTTTGTGGGTTTGGGCAAGAAAAAATAACGAGTCCAAGACCTAGAAACCGACCAACAAATCCATTTTATGCATTTCGAGTTATACATACATATATGTATAGAGAGAGAGAGAGAGAGAGACAAACATATATATAGAGAGAAATCAAAAAAAGAAAAATGAAGAGAAATTAAAACTAGGAAATGAAGGCGAGAATTTTTGAGTTTGATTTGAGTTGATTAAGAAAAAATAACGAGTCCAATACCAAGAAACCGACCAACAAACTCATTTTGTGCATTTCGAGTTATACATACATATATAGAGAAATAGAGTAATAAACAATTACACAGAACTGATGTTCTTACAATACAGTCTAGATCTATATGCATACATTTACATATATATATATAGAGAGAGAGAGAGAGAGACATATATATAGAGAGAGATTGATCATAAAAAGCAAAATGAAGAGAAATTAGAACCCGAAAATGAAGACGACAATTTCTAAGTTTGATTTGTGCTGGGTTTTGTGGGATTGAGCAATAAAAAATAACAAGTCCAAGACCACAACACTGACCAACAAACCCATTTGTGCATTTCGAGTTATACATACACATATAGAGAGATAGAGCACGAAAAAACATTACACAAAAACGAGGTTCTAACAATACACTCTTGATTGACATATATATATAGAGAGACTTATATATATATATATAGAGAGAGAGACGAAAAAAAGCAAAATGAAGAGAAATTAGAACCAAGAAATGTAGATGAGAATTTATGGGTTGATTTGAGCTAGGTTTTGTGGGTTTGAGCAAGAAAAAATTACAAGTCCATGACCCAGAAATCGACCAACAAACCCATTTTGTGCATTTCGAGTTATACATACATATATAGAGAGATAGAGCAAGAACAAATTACACAGAAACGAGGTTCTAACAATATATTCCAGATCTATATACATATATATAGAGAGAGAGATCAAAAAAAGTAAAATGAAAAGAAATTAGAACCGGGAAATGAAGACGAGAATTTCTGAGTTTGATTTTAATTGGGTTTTGAGAAGACCTAGAAAATGACCAACAAATGCATTTCGAGTTATACATACATATATAGAGAGACAGAGCAAGAAAAAATTACACAGAAACGAGGTTTTAACAATACACTCCTGATCGACATATATATATATACGCAGAGAGAGAGACTTACATATATATAGAGAGAGAGAGAGACAAAGAGAGAAAAAAAAAAAGCAAAATGAAGAGAAATTAGAACCAAGAAATGAAGATGAGAATTTCTGGGTTTTATTTGAGGTGGATTTTGTGGGTTTGAGAAAGAAAAAATAACGAGTCCAAGACTCATAAACTGACCAACAAATCCATTTTATGCATTTCGAGTTATACATACATATATAGAGAGATAGAGCAAGAAAAATTTATACATAGAAACAAGGTTCTAACAATACACTCCAGATCTACATACATACATATATATATATAGAGAGAGAGAGAGACATACATATTTATAGATGGAGAGGCACACATATATATATAGAGAGATCAAAAAAAGAAAAATGAAGAGAAATTAGAACCAGGAAATGAATGTGAGAATTTTTGAGTTTGATTTGACTTGGGTTTTTTGGGTTTGAACAAGAAAAAATAACGAGTCCAATACCAAGAAACTGACCAACAAACCCATTTTGTGCAATTCGAGTTATACATACATATATATATATAGAGAGAGAGAGTAAGAAAAAAATTACACAGAAACGATGTTCTAACAATACACTCTAGATCTACATACATACATACATATATATATATAGGGAGGGAGAGACATAAATATATATATATATATATATAGAGAGAGAGAGAGAGAGAGAGACATATATATAGGCTTCGTTTGGAATGTGGGTTGGCTAAAATAGCCTCGTTTGGGATGGGCTTTTTGACTTTTGTAAAAGAAAAAATGAAATGATTATGAGTTGATGTGACAACTTTTAGCCTAGGGACTAAAAAGCCTATTGTGTCTTTTTGTCACTAAAATAGTCCCAACCTCACCCAAACCTTCATCCCAAACGGCTACATAGAGAGATAAAGCAAGAAAAAATTACACAGAAACGAGGTTCTAACAATACACTCAAGATCTACATATATATATATATATATATGTAGAGAAAGAGACATAGTTATAGAGTATGTCTCTCTCTATATATATGTATGTATGCACGCACAAAATGGGTTTGTTTATCAATTTTGGGGTCTTGGACTCGTTATTTTTTCTTGCTCAAACCCATAAAACCCAGCTCAAATCAAACTCAGAAATTCTCGTCTTCATTTCCTGGTTTTAATTTTTGTACATTTTGGTTTTTTTGATATCTCTCTATATATATGTATGTATGTAGATTTGGAGTGTATTGTCAGAATCTCATTTCTGTGTAATTGTTCTGTGCTTTATCTCTCTATATATGTATAACTCAAAATGCACAAAATAGGTTTGTTGATCGGTTTCTGGGTCTTGGACTCGTTATTTTTTCTTGCTCAAACCCACAAAACCCAGCTCAAATCAAACCCATAAGTTCTCGTCATCATTTCCTGGTTTCATTTTTGATCTCTTTCTATGTAGCCGTTTGGGTGAGGTTGGGGCTATTTTAGCACAAAAAGATAAAATAGACTTTTCAGCCCCCAGGCTAACCCACATCCCAAACGAAGCCTATATATATGTATGTCTCTCTCTCTTTCTTTGTATATATAGGTATGTATGTCTCTCTCTATATATATATGTATCTCTCTCTGTATATATATATATGTATATATGTATGTAGATTTGGAGTGTATTTTTAGAACCTTATTTCTGTGTAATTGTTTCTTTCTCTATCTCTCTATATATGTAAACATAACTCGAAATGCACAAATTGAGTTTGTTGGTCGGTTTCTGTGTCTTTGATTGCTTATATCTTTCATATTTGTTTTTTTTTTTTTGTAGAATAATGGCGAGGTATTATTATGGGCAAATTTTGCCAATAGTTCTTGTATTTTCTTCAGCAGTTCATTTATCCTAATATTATTGTTGATTCTTTGTTCTTGCTTTTGTTTCTGTTTTTGCAAGTTTCGATTCGAGAATCGTAGCCGATGAATTGTTGAAGAGATGAGCCATAACTATTGTTGAGTCAAAAGAAGATGAAATCATAGTTGAGATGGAGGTTTAAAAGTACATCATTCCTTACCATTGGCCATTGAATAACTTGTCAGTAGTTTTTCGACTATCCAGACAAGACATTATGCAGTTTGGGGCTCAAGCTAAGAAGAAGGGCAAAGAAATTGCCGAAATGGAGGAGGATAGAGGGTTAAACAAGTATCTGAAAATCATATTAACAATGGTCATTCCGGTTATGGCAGTTGAGTATGTCTACAAGGCATTCAAGATTTTTTGTATGCTGATGAAGGATCCCAAAATGATGTTTAAGAAGATTTTGGATGAAGAACCACCACCATCAGATGGGAGGGACAAGTTACTAAAAGAGATCAAGGCTCAACTTGACAAACTAATGAAAGTTACAGAAGATGGGTAGAATGGGGGAAGCAACAATGGAAGTAGCGGCAATGATTCTGATTGACTGAGTTGTTAGTTAGGTTTTTTTTTTTTTTTTTTGAACAAAGTTGTTAGTTAGGTTGTTTTTTGAATTTAATTTATCCTTTCAATATATATATATATATATATCCATACAATATATAGTGAATAGTATTTTTAGACCTAGGATGAACAGTAATTCCTCACGTGTGTGAAAGTTGATTTTAGCCTGTTGTTTTGGTTAAAAACTAGCGTATGCCCGTGCCTGAAGCCACAGTGTAAATAATGTTAGTATTAGAATATAATTGTAATCCCAATACTATTTAAATTAATTTTTTTAATTTGATAAAATCATAAATTTATTATAAAATTTTGGAGTTATCACAAAACTCCTCACAAAAACTCGCTTTTGCTTTTATAATATATAGCTAGATAGATAAATGTGCCTAGCACACATACAATTTTCACGAGCATACATACAATATTGCTTTTGCTTATATAATTATATGGAAATTGTATGTATGCCTATAATGCCCTAGTGTATTACGGGCATACAAACATTATATGGAAATATGTGTAAAATATATTGAACAAAAAGAAGAAAATAAAAAAAAACAAATAGAGAGAAAAATAAAAACGGGAGAAAATAAAAAAAATAAATAAATAAAAGAGAGAGGAAGGTGGGATCATGGGATCATGAAAGGATGGGTGAGAAAAAAAAAAGTAAGAGAGAGAGAAGCGGGAAAATATAAAATGTACATGTAAGATATTTTTTGAAAAATCTATCTCAGCCATTATTTTATAATTTGAATAGATCCGAGCTGTCCAAATGTACTAGTAGGACAAATGTGTGTAGGTCAAATTCAAAACCATCATACGTTATTATATAGATGTTGAAAATTCATATGAGGTCTAAATTTATGAAATCTATCAGGTATTCAATATATTTAAAAACAATAATTAATTGTTCAAATTCATTTAATTTGTGGAATATTAAATTCATTAATTTAATCTCCACTACACACAGTAAAACCTGGCTCCTAATTTTGGGATTGCAGACTTTTTCATATAATATGAATAAAAATAAGTGAACAAAAATGAGAAAATAAAAAAATAAACAAATAGTGAGAAAAATAAAAATGGGAGAAAATAAAAAAAATAAAAAGAAACGAGAGATGAAGGTGGGATTATGCGATCATAGAAGGATGAGTGAAAAAAAGAAAAAGTAAGAGAGAGAAACGGGAAAATAGAAAATGTACATGTAGGATATTTTTTGAAAAATATATCTCAGCCGTTGTTTTATAATTTGAATAGATCTGAGTCGTCCAAATTTCCTAGTAGGACAAATGTGTGTAGGACAAATTCAAAAATCATTCTGCTTTATTATATAGATGTTGAAGATTCATATAAGGTCTAAATTTATGAAGTTTATCTGGTATTCAATATATTTAAAAATAATAATTAATTGTTCAAATTCATTTAATTTATGGAATATAAAATTTATTAATTTAATCTCCAATACACATAGTAATACTTGGCTCCTAATTTTGGGATCGCAGACTTTTTCATATAATATGAATAAAAATAAGTGAACAAAAAGGAGAAAATAAAAAAAATAAACAAATAGAGAGAAAAATAAAAATGGGAGAAAATAAAAAAATAAAAAAGAAAAGAGAGAGGAAGGTGGGACCATGGAAGGATGGGTGAGAAACGGAAAAAGTAAGAGAGAGAAGCGGGAAAATAGAAAATATATATGTAGGATATTTTTTGAAAAATATATTTCAGCCGTTATTTTATAATTTGAATAGATCTGAGCCGTCCAAATGTCCTAGTAGGACAAATATATGTAGGACAAATTCAAAAACCATCCTGTTTTATTATATAGATTGTCTACTTGTGCAAGGTTATAACGACCCCGGTCTTTTCCCATTTGATTATTGTATCCGGACTTAGGTTCCGTAGATTCCGCCAGTGTATAATTGTTGTTGTCCCTTATTTTCTTTTTTGGAGTTATAGGATGTGTTGGGCCGGTTTGTTTCAGGTTGGTTGGGTTTAGGAACCAAGTGTTGCTGTCCAGAATTTTGGTTCTTCACTCGAGCGAGGAGTTGGTCGCTCGAGCGAGATGTTGTTTTTGGTTATTCGCTCGAGCCGGGGTTTGGTTGCTCGAGCGAGAGTTTGCGTCTAGTTTAGACCTGAAGTATTGCATTCTTGGCTCGAGCGAGATTTTCTTTGCTCGAGCGAGTATTTCTTGTGTCTGGTCGCTCGAGCGACCAAGTCTTCGCTCGAGCGAGCCTTTCCAGTTTTAAGAAGCAGCAGCGGGTAATTGATCAGTTTTTCATCCTCTTTTGGTATCCAAACCCTAGGTCCGACTTCTCTCTCTCAAAACTCATCTTCTCTCTAGGTGTTCATCTACTTCTAGTGTGAATCCATCCTTAGTTCTTTGTAAGAAAGATAGAGGGCGGCTTGGGCTTCATTCTAATCTGAACATTTGGTGATTTGGAGCACATTGGAATTTGGGTATTCATCTCTAACTTCTCCATTCGGGTTATTTTCTTCGAGGTAGGGATTTCCTACTCCATTTTATAGGTTTTGTTCTAAGTTTTGGTATATTGATATGTTGGGGTTACTTTGATAATTTTGGGAAAAACCCTAGTTGTATTAATTAATTAATTTGTATAATTAATTTAAGGGAATTGGGGAATTTGGTTAAATTCATGAAATTGAGGAATTCATTGATTAAATGGTGTAGTTGGATAATTTAAATCACTCGCCTATTGAATTGTTGATATATTTATTTCCAAATCTAGAAATAACTGTTTTGGGCTATCGGTGGAGGATAGTCATGATTGTTGTAGACATTGCATGTGGATTAGGGATAACTTGTTTGTTGTAGACATTGCATGTGGATTAGGGAAAACTGAAACTAATCGCATTGGTTAAGTCATTGATTTAGACTGTTGAATTAATACAGAAAATACATGTATTGATTGTGTGTTGTATATGACGAGTGTTTAATACATTGTATATGCATTTTTGTTTGGGAGGAGATAGGGGATGGACTCCATTAGCATCACTTTTATGTGTGCTTATTTATATAGAAGTGTTTTTATTGATACAGCACTAAAATGTGTATCAAGTTGGAAGTATGAAGTGTTTTGATTTGAGCCTGAGTCTCATTTGTTTGTTGATATTGGAAGAATGTGAATTTGATATATATAGTTCACTGTTGTAAGTTTGGCCAGGTTTTGAGCCATATTGATAATGTTGAAAAGTAGAACGTATCTTAGACATTAATATCATGAAGCTGTATAATGATGTAATTGGTCATCTTGGTTAACCATCTATTGAATGCTATTGCTTTATTCAATGCTTATATTTGGTTTAGTATATTTCTACTGGGCTGTGGCTCACCCTTTATGGGAACATCATTTTCAGGTTCAGGTGATAAGCTACCTCCAAGGACTTAGCTTGGGAGGGTTTGGCTTCTGGATTTTAAAGAAGACTATCTTTAGTTAATTGTCTTTATTTATTAGTACATGTAAACATTCAAGCCTAGGGCTTTTCTTGTATTGAGTTAGAACCCTTATTTTATATCCAAGTGTTGACTTGGAAAGATGTAAGCCTGTAGGGCATTTTATTCGATGTTACATGTAATGCTTTTATTTAGTAATACTCTGATGAATGAATTAATAAATTGTTTTCTTTAAATAATGCATGTCAATGATATATATATAATGGGTTTAATTTTGAGGGCGTTACAAAGGTAATTTTGGGAATTAAAGATATATTTATGGGATTCTAGATGTTGCAATTTACTTCTATTCTGTCTAATAATTTTTTTTTCTTTTTTTTCTTTTTTTCCTGTGCCTCTCTTCTATTTGTTATGCTTATCTTCTCTTCTTTTCCTCATCTTCTTCATTTTTTGTGTTTTTTCCCCTCTAAAGGAATTTGAAACTTTTATCTCTGAAATTGAAGGAAAATCTTAAGGTGTAGACAATTATT
Source organism: Camellia sinensis (assembly GCF_004153795.1). Taxonomy (NCBI): domain Eukaryota; kingdom Viridiplantae; phylum Streptophyta; class Magnoliopsida; order Ericales; family Theaceae; genus Camellia; species Camellia sinensis. Next base: position 1,083,086 of record NW_021026704.1, on the reverse strand, counting down.
AAGCCAAACAAATGGACGAAAATTATTGGTTCGTTATGGGGCACTACGTGGTCATACACCATACCAATCACAATATACCATGCCCCTCAAACTAATAAATTTCATCATTTTTTTAAATTAACTATTTTGTCATGTAAATAGACTCCATTTGAATGAAAGGGTGCAATCCTTTCATGGTATCTCTTTATTTTAAAGGAAGGGTCATGTCCCTTATTTATGCCTTTTCTATTCAAACCGAATAGGTGCCAACAAAGCCTATGTAAAGGCAGGCCCCATTCCAATTTTCTTTATTCCAAATTCCATAAGTTCAAGCATTCTTCTTGTATTCTTAATCTGTGTGAGTCTGAATTTTGTGAGTGTAAAAACGTATTTTTGGTTCCCTGTACAATCAAAAAGTATGCTCTCATCGTTTGTGGTGATTGTTGTATCTTGGAGACATGACGTCCATTGTTTTCAAACATCATTGGAGAAGACGAAATTTTGTCTTAAAGACACAGTGTTCAAACACTAGCCTCAATTACAAATTTGTTCATGAATCATCTGCAGAAGTATTATAAGGTTTAATTTTGTTGTTTACTTCATTTATTTTATATTATTTAATTAGTTACTGCCAAAATTATCTCCAACAATTTTAAGACAGAAAATTTCCATACTGTTTTTTGTATTACAGTATTGATTTTTCAGTTAAAATTAACTTTTAGCAAATTAGTTTCTTTTATACAGTGTATTAGAATTATGGGTTTATACTGTTTGATTTATTTATTACACATTTGTTTACTAATATTTACCCGAATATGTATTTGAGTATAACTCTTTTTTTTGTTAAATTTTGATTTTAAGTTTAGAGAATCCTACATATATTTATTTATGGGTTTACTATTTTTTTTCTTGGGTTTCGTTTACAGTAAAATACTAGTTGGGTTTTCTGTGCTGTTCCGTTATATATATATTTTTAAAAATTTTGCTTTATCATATCAGTATTGTTGTGGGACTCTGTTTTCTTTCAGTTTCACTGTTATACGTGTGGCCTTTCAATATTGTTAAGACAATATTGTTTTAACCGTAACAGTGTTTCAGTGAAACTATGTTCTTCTGTATTATGGTTCTAGTGTTAATTTTTCAAAATATTCCAAAATACTGTTTTTTAAGAACGCGGTTGTTGCTGATAAGATTTTCAACCTAAATAAGAATTTTACTAAATTTATTTGGTAATTGTTTGGTAGACATTTTTAATTTGGAAAAAATTTGTTTACCTGAATTCTCTTTGCAATAGAACTCTGTTTTGTTGTCCTAATAATTTGTAGTATACTAGATTATTTAGACACTTATTTTTACATTTTTTTATTCTGGTATTGTGAAGTTTACTATATATAAATATATAAATTTATTTTTATAGTTATATATATAGTGAAATCTTCTGTTTAACATAAATTATTTTTGTTAATTAGAAATGGCTATAGAAAGTAATGTTACAACGGGAAATGCTGCCCCTACACCCGTTGTGTGTACATCAGTTGCTTCCATTTCGACGATTGTTGCACATGGTAATGTTCCTGTCAATCATAGGGAAAAACCTAAAACAATCAATGGTACAGATTTTAAGCATTGGAAACAGAAAATGTTATTTTATCAGATCACCTTGAATTTGGCAACGTTTTTGCAAAAAGATGCTCCATCTCTTAGTGAGAATGAAAGTGATGCACAAGTTGTTGCAGTGGTGGATGCATGGAAACATGCAAATTTTCTCTACATGAACTATATCCTCAATGGTTTGGATAACACATTATACAATGTGTATAGTCCAATCAAAACTTCAAAAGCTTTGTGGGATTCACTTGATCGCAAATATAAAATGGAAGATGCCGGAACAAAAAATTTGTTGTCGGTCAATTCCTTGATTTTAAGATTGCGGATTCCAAAACAGTGATCAATCAAGTGCAAGAACTTCAAGTTATCCTGCATGAAATTCATGCAAAAGGAATGTCTCTGAGCGAATCTTTTCAAGTGGCAGCTGTTATTGAAAAATTACCGCCAACTTGGAGGGATTTCAAAAACTATTTAAAACATAAACGCAAAGAATATTTCACTAGAGGATTTGATTATTCGATTGCGGATTGAAGAAGATAATCGTGCTTCTGAAAATAAAAAAAGGGCATCATGTCATGGAATCCAAGGCAAACATTGTGGAACATAAGCCAAAGTTCAACAATAAGAAAAGAAAGCATCCCGAAGAGAGTTCCAAGCAAAGTGCTAAAAGTGGAGACAGTCATAATTTTAATGGCAAGTGCTTTGTGTGTGACAAAATGGGAAATCGTGCCAAGGATTGTTGCAAAATGAGGTTCTAGAACATTGGAGAAACTTGGAGAAGTTTGGAGAAATCTTGTGAAATGTAGAAGGTCCTGAAAGATTCTTGAATATTTTAGAGAAGTATAAAAACTTTATTATATACTATAATAGTTTAAAGAATTCTATAACATAATGAAAAGTATAAGTATGCGCTACAATATTCTAGAGATTTAATAATAGCCCTTGAATCAAAATGATTTTAGCCATCCATTAAGGAGGTGAATGGCTATATAAAGGGAAGTGGCCTCATTTGGAAAAACAACAACAAAAAATGGAGTAAAGTTCTCAAGTGTGAGTGATTCTAAGTAAGGTGTTTTTGAGAGTTTTCTTTGTAGACATAAGTGTATTTTTATACTTAACAAATATTCATTTTTGTGAAATTTGTTGTGTTCCAACTCCATATATACTCAATATCTAGAAGGGTTATCAGCCCTATAGGCCACCACTCCCTCTATTAATGGAGAAGAGAGAGGGTGTTAGTTGAAGACCAAAAAAAAAAATGAAGAGAAACCGACAAATCAGAAGAAACTTTTTTGCCTGAGCTTCTTTTCAGCTCCTTTTAGGCTTCATTTAGGATGTGGATTGGCTTTTTAGCCATTTTAGCCTGGGGCTAAAATAGCCTCTTTTGGGATGGGCTTTTTGGTTTTTTTTTTTTTTTTTTTACTTTTATGAGAGAAAAAATAAAATGATTATGGCTTGATATGACGGCTTTTAGCAGGTGGACTAAAAAGCCTATTTTGTCTTTTTGTGCCTAAAATAGCCCCAACCTTACCCAAACCTTCATCCCAAACGGCTACATACAAAGAGATCAAAAAAAGCAAAATGAAGAGAAATTAGAACTAGGAAACGAAGACGAGAATTTTTTGGTTTCATTTGAGCTGGGTATTGTGAGTTTGAGCAAGAAAAAATAACGAGTTCAAGACCTAGAAGCCGACCAACAAACCCATTTTGTGCATTTCGAGTTATACATACATATATAGAGAGATAGGGCAAGAAAAAATTACACAAAAGCGAGGTTCTAACAATACACTCCAGATATACATACATAGATATATACATATATATATAGAGAGAGAAAGAGTGACATACATATATGTATAGAGAAAGAGACATACATATATGTAGAGAGAGATCAAAACAAGCAAAATGGAGAGAAATTAAAACCAAGAAATAAAGACGAGAATTTCTAAGTTCGATTTGATCAGGGTTTTGTGTGTTTGAGCAAGGAAAAAATACCAAGTCCAAGACCAAGAAACCACTGTGGGAGCTAGAAAATAATATATATCAGCTTATTGGGGCTAACCCAAACAAGGCCTGCAATGAGTCCAGCCCAAACAAATATCATGCACCCCCCCTCCTATATAAAGGGGGGATCCCAAGTTGAGGTAGGCTCTCTCTTTTCCACACAGCACACAAACACTCTTTATGTATATACATTCATTCTATTAATCAAAGGACTAACTTAACCATCGGAGTGTCTCCGGCCGGCAACCCTAGTTGAGTGGCTCCGATCATGTTCATCCTTACAAATCTGCAGGAGCCAAGCTCATCTCTTCGTTGGATCTCATCAACAATCCATGTGAGAGGATTTTCTGGGTCTCACAATTGGCGCCGTCTGTGGGAAACGTCTGAAAGAGGCCAACGAAAGAAATAGCAAACATGGTTCTGTAAGTAAAAATTCAACAACAATGTGATGGTGATCTATTTTCTCTTTAATTAAATGGGTTCTTAAATTGTATATGTGTATTTGTCTGCATACAAACTTCGTGGAAACTTTTGTTCATTTGAAATATTGATTGAAAAGTTTTAAAACAAAACCGAATTTATGGGTCTACTTTTATATCTTTATTTTCTCTCTCTAAAAATGGGTTTCACACTTTTATTGGTACGAACATCTTTTCGGCAAGTCCATACAGTTGCTTGGCTATATTAATACATGCGTCTATCTATTTATTTATTTAATCTTTGTTTCACAAAACATATCTTGAAGTTGATTCTTCATATATATGCACGTATACCTATGCTAAACAAGTTGGGTTCACTTTTTCTCTAATGGCTTACGTTGATGCCAACCAAAATCTCGACAAAACCGATGATCAAAGGTGTTGCATGCATAAAGAAGTCTTGCCGACCACATTCTTAGCAAAGCCAAATACAAAGAGATGCCGACCAAGTGATTCGGCACATCGTGAAGCTAAGAGAAATTGCCAACCAAGAGTTTCGATATATCGAAAAGCCCCTACATTCCGGGAAGAAATTGATTGGCACCCATAACAAGCTTGCTGAGTCATCCACAAAATCTTTATGTAGTGATCATAAGCTTACAAACTCAAGATCCGGCTATTACAACTATGCCTACTCGGCACCATAGTTCACTCGGCAATGCCAGATAGTTATCAACTTGCCCAATTCACACTAATTCCATCATCAAGCTCATCGGCAATGATAATCATGTAGTGCATATATCGTCAATCATGTCGGCTACAACCGTGGTGCCGAGAACCAAATCTCTTCTGGTTCTCTTTTTATCAAGCATATGTTAGCGGACATTTCTTCCTCTGGAAACAATGACTCAAGAATGAAAATTCATTACATCCATTCTAGCAATACATCGGCTAACATCGAATCGACTTCGCCAGGTATTTCACCAAGTTGCATAGCCGACTAAGCAATAATCAAGCTCAAAACTTTGCCGAGTATCTACCAACTCCCCAACTAATGTGATCTATGAACACAAGGATAAGAAGAATGGCGCCACTACGAGCCAAATATCGTGCACAAGTTATTCACATTTGAAATCGGTGACCAAGTCACCCGCTTATTACTTCAATGCATCATGGGTTACTTCATTCACAAGACAGTATGAATTACATACTAGGTCAATACTTTACATCAATAGTGAGTATTCGGCAATTTATTCGGGTTGCCCATCAAGCAGCAATAGCACCTTTATTTGTTATTTGTTTTGTTCGGCTCACAAGCAAGGTATTATAGGCCGACCACAGCTTTCTCTTTCTAGCACTGTTATCGGCAATCTTTAATTTCTAGCGAGTCAAGGGTGGAGTTGTCGCCGACCAAGTGATTCGGGAAATCAAAGTGCCAAGATTTTCCTTCCAACCATTGCGCAACCATACCACTAATTACTCCGCAACATTGCCAATCCGAACACAAACGATCACAAAAGGGGTCGATCAATCTTATTTTTGGTCAACTTTTGGAGGTCTAATTGGATCCAACCTAGGGTAGAACGACACATCTGAATAGTGGAATGCACACTAGGCCGAGTGATGAATCCAACACCGCAAAAATAAGGCCAATTGGACTTCAAACAAGGGAGATACAAGGGCTCAAAGTCAGGAGTTTGAATCTACAAAATCTGCATTTTCATGACCTGTTCGGCTTTGCACCATTTGGGCCATTATCAATTCATCAACATTATTCGGCAGTGCACCAAACTTTATTCGACAACATTATTTGGCACCATTTTTAGCACCATGATTAATTCATCATTTTTCAACATTACTCGGTAGTACCACAACTCCTAGAAGATTACTCGGCAAAGCTGCAAAGCTGTTCGGCGGTGCCATACCTCGTACAAGGCTACTCGGCATCTCTTCCACCTTTGGCATTAACATAACTCACCCAAGCTGCCCATCGGTACAACACAACTCGACATCTCTACAACCCAGTCGTGGCGGCATAACTTGCAGAGTCTACTCGGCTTGTCCACGCGTAAACCTTCGCACTACTAGGCAACCATTCCACACTAAACGGCCGTTCAATCACGACCTCCGCCCATTTATTAATTTGTCTCTCGAAGACAACCTCCTAAACTACAATGCCAAGAACCAATTGCTTCGGCCAGCCAAAGTGTCGCCAACACCGTTTACATACCCAATTTCTCTCTCTAGCAAATGGGTCTACATTTTTCTTCATGCGAGCAAGAATTTGGAGGCCTACCAGTAGGTTCACGTCGACTAACAGAGTCACAAACACCGAGTAGTAAAGCCACGAACTAACTATAGGCCGCCGATAGTTGCGAAACCAACTAAATGTCCAGAAATCAACATTTTTCAGCCTTGTCGAACTCAAGCTTTGACTATACCGGTGTGAAGTCCTCATCAAGACGAGTCCAACGCCACAAACCGCGTCAAATTCGGAGCTAAAACGAAGCCGTACGAACCCGTCGAAGTTTGGCGAAAATATCATCATTCTGCTGGAGGAGACGACTTAAGTTGGCCAACCTAGGAAATTATTCCATGCATTGTGGCTAAGTTACATCCTGTCATAGTAGCACAATTCTTTCACTCCAAGAACAAGCAACAACTTTCTTTTTAATTTTTGCTAGGCAACCAAGGCAAGCCATCTAACTCAACAATATAGGAGCAAGTATCCAGTGCTTCGCGGAGCACTTTCCTCAACCGATCTGAGCCATCAGTTCTATTTTTGGCTACAACTATGACATCAAGAGTCCGATTATAGCGATCCCATGGTCATTTCCAACTATTTGGACCCTTCTGAACACATCCGTACGGTCCAATTCTACAAATTCTAAGTCACATATTGAGATCAATACATCGGCCAATTGAGAACGTTAAATGCAAAATCAATAGTCAAATCCTATCCGATCGGCATGCAATTTCAACAGTAGGATCTTGGGTCGAGGAAATAATCATCTGTCTTCCCCGATCATTCATTGCATTACCTTGGCCATTTATTTCCCATTGGGACATCTTAGTCAATCTTCCGCTTTTCAATTGGGGCATATCAGCCGGTCATCATCTCGGCAACTATGCTATACATACATACTCGGCAATTTTGGCCCAAGTCAATTTTATATACGTTGTACGTTGGACAAGAAACTCAACTTCAATAAATTGGCAACCATTGCCAACCAAGTTCTTAGCAAATCTAAAGGGATGCCGACACACTGTGAAGCTAAAAAAAATCGCCGACCAAAAGATCAGCCCAATCACCGACCCGTGTAGCTAACCAACTTTTCGGCAAAATCACATTATATACGAAATGGACACCGATGTTTTGACACTAGTTACTCGGTAGTGCATCAAATTTACTCGGCAAGATTATTCGGCACCATTATTAATTCAACATTATGATCATTATTCAACCGTACATCAACTTTATTTGGCTAAACAACATTATTTGTCAACTTTATGTATTGTCAAACTTTATGTAGCAACATTGGCCACAGTATTCGGCTGCTTTATTCGCCTAACAACATTATTTGGCAAAATAATTGCCCACTGGGACATCTTAGTCAATTTTTCGCTTTTCAATTGGGGCACATCAGCTGATCATCATCTCGGCACCTTTGATATACATGCATACTAGGCCAACTTGGTACAAACATTACAACGACATTTACTTGAGTTACACACTCCCGCTCCTTTTCACACCGCTCCAAGCAAGCGCCAGTTTTGGGGCAATACATTACACACTTGGCAATCGGCAATTCGCACTTGGCAGTCAGCAGTTCGCACATTGTTGTGCGCCGTCATTTTACCAAAGTCGAATCTTCCCTGCAACATAGGGCAATGGGAATCTGCATTCCTTCCGACTAACACTTGTCATTCGAAAGCAATGGGGCAAGTCTATCTTGGACTAAACGCAAATCGAGCAACTCGGCAATTAAATAGTTGGCCCAATATCTACTTGGCAATTCCATACAAGCGCAGCAATATTATTGGTGATTAACACGTCCACCTTATTCGGTACAGGATGCATTATTCAAAGTCCTTTCCATATTGGCACTTGGTTGCCACTTAAAATCAGTTAAAGTCTCCGAGTATAGCGCAATCTTCGCACTCGGCACAAAACGCCGTTAGCAAAGGCCTACACCCATGCCCGGGGGTTAGAATACTGCGGCTTACACCCATGCCCAGGGGTTAGAATACTGCAACCTATACCCATGCCCAGGGGTTAGAATACTGCAGCCTACACCCATGCCCGGGGGTTAGAATACCGAGGCCTACACCCATGCCCGGGGGTTAGAATACTGCGGCCTACACCCATGCCCGGGGGTTAGAATACTGCGGCCTAAACCCATGCCCGGGGGTTAGAATACCGCGGCCTATCATTATGATTTGTTTGTATTCCTTTCTGGATTTTAGCTCACCCCCCTCATCCTATGATCGACATATATACATTTATACATACATTCAAGACATATATATATTTATACATACATGTAAGACATACGTACATTTATAGATACATTCAAGCATACATGCAGTCATTCATTCATACATTTTATTCATTTATCCAAAGTGTTTTTTATCAAAAAACCTAATAGCTATTTGAACAGCGTAACTTGGCAAGAAAAAATTCTCATTCCTTCTACTGCAGACAATGAAAGTTTTGGGGCAATTGTGGGAGCCAGAAAATAATATATATCAGCTTATTGGGGCTAACCCAAACAAGGCCTACAATGAGTCCAGCCCAAACAAATATCATACACCCCCCCTTCTACATAAAGGGGAGATCCCAAGTTGAGGTAGGCTCTCTCTTTTCCACACAGCACACAAACACTCTTTATGTATATACATTCATTCTTTCAATCAAAGGACTAACTTAACCATCAGAGTGTCTCCGGCCGGCAACCCCAGTTGGGTGGCGCCAATCATGTTCATCCTTACAGATCTGCAGGAGCCAAGCTTATCTCTTCGTTGGATCTCATCAACAATCCATGTGAGAGGATTTTCTGGGTCTCACAAGACCCATTTTGTGCATTTCGAGTTATACGTACCTATATAAGGAGATAGAGCAAGAAAAAATTACACAAAAATGAGATTCTAACAATACACTCCAGATCTACGTGCATACATTTATATATATATATATATAGAGAGAGAGAGAGAGAGAAGGAGAGACAAACATACACATACAAAGAGATTAAAAAAAAAAAACAAAATGAAGAAAAACTAGAACCAATGAATGAAGACGAGAATTTCTTAGTCTGATTTGCGCTTAAAGTTATGGTTTTTGTGTTGTTATATGTGTGTGTGTGTGTGTGTGTGTGTGTGTGTGTGTGTGTGTGTGAACATGGATGTGGGTGTGGGTGGTGATTGAATGATGGAATGTAGGGATGCCGTAGGAGAAGAAGAAGCAAGCAAAGGGAGCAAAGATTTGTTTTCATTTTTATGGTAATTTTGGAATGATTTTATGAGAATAAATGCATTTGCAATAAAAAATAATGAGTCCAAGACTACGACACGGACCAACAAACCCATTTTGTGCATTTTGAGTTATACATACACATATAGAGAGATAGAGCAAGAAAAAAATTACACAAAAATGAGGTTCTAACAATACACTACAAATCTATATACATACATCCATATATATATATAGAGAGAGAGAGAGAGACATACATATATATAGAGAGAGAGACACACATATATATAGAGAGAGATCTATATAGAGAGAGAGATATTAAAAAAAGCAAAATGAAGAGAAATTAGAACCAGGAAATGAAGATGAGAATTTTGGGGTTTGGTTTGAGCTGGGTTTTGTGGGTTTGAGCACAAAAAATAAAAATTAAATAAATAACGAGTCCAAGACCCACAAACCGACCAATAAACCCATTTTATGCATTTCGAGTTATACGTACATATATAGAGAGATAGAGCAAGAAAAAATTACACATAAATAAGGTTCTAACAATACACTCAAGATCTAGATACATATATATACACACACAAAGAGAGAGAGAGAGAGAGAGACATACGTATATATAGAGAGATCAAAAAAAAGCAAAATGAAGAGAAATTAGAACCAGGAAATGAAGATGAGAATTTCTGAGTTTGATTTGAACTGGGTTTTGAGGGCTTGAGCAAGAAAAAATAACAAGTTCAAGACCCAGAAAATGACCAACAAACCCATTTTGTGCATTTCGAGTTATGCATACATATATAGAGAGATAAAGGAAGAAAACATTACCTTGAAACGAGGTTCTAACAATACATTCCTGATCTACATACATATATATATATATATAAAGAGAGAAAGCGAGAGACAGAGAGAGACATAGAGAGATATCAAAAAAAGCAAAATGAAGAGAAATTAAAACCAAAAAATGAGGACCAAAATTTATGGGTTTTATTTGAGGTGGGTTTTGTGGGTTTGAGCAAGAAAAAATAACAAATCCAAGACCTAGAAGCCGACCCACAAATCCATTTTATGCATTTCGAGTTATACATACATATATAAGGAGATAGAGTAAGAAAAAATTACACAAAAACGAGATTCTAACAATACACTCCAGATCTACATGCATACATTTATATATATATATATATATATAGAGAGAGAGAGAGAGAGAGAGAGAAGGAGAGACAAACATACACATGCAAAGAGATTAAAAAAAAAAAAGCAAAATGAAGAAAAATTAGAACCAATGAATGAAGACGAGAATTTCTTAGCCTGATTTGCACTTAAAGTTATGGTTTTTGTGTTGTTATATATATGTGTGTGTGTGTGTGTGTGTGTATGAACATGGATGTGGGTGTGGGTGGTGATTGAATGATGGAATGTAGGGATGCCGCAGGAGAAGAAGAAGCAAGCAAAGGCAGCAAAGATTTGTTTTCATTTTCATGGTAATTTTGGAATGATTTTATGAGAATAAATGCATTTGCAATAAAAAAATAACGAGTCCAAGACTACGACACGGACCAACAAACCCATTTTGTGCATTTTGAGTTATACATACACATATAGAGAGATAGAGCAAGAAAAAAATTACACAAAAATGAGGTTCTAACAGTACACTACAAATCTATATACATACATTTATATGTATAGAGAGAGAGAGACATACATATATATAGAGAGAGAAACACACATATATATAGAGAGAGATCTATATAGAGAGAGAGATTAAAAAAAGCAAAATGAAGAGAAATTAGAACCAGGAAATGAAGATGAGAATTTCTGGGTTTGGTTTGAGCTGGGTTTTGTGGGTTTGAGCACAAAAAATAAAAATTAAATAAATAACGAGTCCAAGACCCATAAACCGACCAATAAACCCATTTTATGCATTTCGAGTTATACGTACATATATAGAGAGATAGAGCAAGAAAAAATTACACATAAATAAGGTTCTAACAATACACTCAAGATCTACATACATATATATACACACACACACACACACACAGAGACATACGTATATATAGAGAGATCAAAAAAAAGCAAAATGAAGAGAAATTAGAACCAGGAAATGAAGATGAGAATTTCTGAGTTTGATTTCAATTGGGTTTTGAGGGCTTGAGCAAGAAAAAATAACAAGTTCAAGACCCAGAAAATGACCAACAAACCCATTTTGTGCATTTCGAGTTATGCATACATATATAGAGAGATAAAGGAAGAAAACATTACCTTGAAACGAGGTTCTAACAGTACACTCCTGATCCACATACATATATATATATATATATATATAAAGAGAGAAAGTGAGAGACAGAGAGAGACATAGAGAGATATCAAAAAAAGCAAAATGAAGAGAAATTAGAACCGAAAAATCAAGACCAAAATTTATGGGTTTTATTTGAGGTGGGTTTTGTGGGTTTGAGCAAGAAAAAATAACAAATCCAAGACCTAGAAGCCGACCCACAAATCCATTTTATGCATTTCGAGTTATACATACATATATAAGGATATAGAGTAAGACAAAATTACACAAAAACGAAATTCTAACAATACACTCCAAATCTACATGCATACATTTATATATAGAGAGAGAGAGAGGGGGGGGAGAGACAAACATACACATACAAAGAGATAAAAAAAATAAAAATAAAAAGCAAAATGAAGAAAAATTAGAACCAATGAATGAAGACGAGAATTTATGAGTCTGATTTGCGCTTAAAGTTATGGTTTTTGTGTTGTTATATATATGTGTTTGTGTGTGTGTATGAACATGGATGTGGGTATGGGTGTGGGTGGTGATTAAATGATGGAATGTAGGGATGCCGCAAGAGAAGAAGAAGCAAGCAAAGGCAGCAAAGATTTGTTTTCATTTTTATGGTAATTTTGGGATGATTTTATGAGAATAAATGCATTTGCAATAAAAAAAATAACGAGTCCAAGACTACGACATGGACCAACAAACCCATTTTGTGCATTTTGAGCTATACATACACATATAGAGAGATAGAGCAAGAAAAAAATTACACAAAAATGAGGTTCTAACAGTACACTACAAATCTATATACATACATCTATATATATAGAGACAGAGAGACATACATATATATAGAGAGAGAGATTAAAAAAAGCAAAATAAAGAGAAATTATAACCAGGAAATGAAGATGAGAATTTCTGGGTTTGGTTTGAGCGCAAAAAAAAAAAATTAATAAATAACGAGTCCAAGACCCACAAACCGACCAATAAACCCATTTTATGCATTTCGAGTTATACGTACATATATAGAGAGATAGAGCAAGAAAAAATTACACATAAATAAGGTTCTAACAATACACTCAAGATCTACATACATATATATACACACACAAAGAGAGAGAGAGAGAGAGAGAGAGAGACATACGTATATATAGAGAGATCAAAAAAAAGCAAAATGAAGAGAAATTAGAACCAGGAAATGAAGATGAGAATTTCTGAGTTTGATTTGAACTGGGTTTTGAGGGCTTGAGCAAGAAAAAATAACAAGTTCAAGACCCAAAAAATGACCAACAAACCCATTTTGTGCATTTCGAGTTATGCATACATATATAGAGAGAGATAAAGGAAGAAAACATTACCTTGAAACGAGGTTCTAACAATACACTCCTGATCTACATACATATATATATATATATAAAGAGAGAAAGCGAGAGACAGAGAGAGACATAGAGAGATATCAAAAAAAGCAAAATGAAGAGAAATTAGAACCAAAAGATGAAGACCAAAATTTATGGGTTTTATTTGAGGTGGGTTTTGTGGGTTTGAGCAAGAAAAAATAACAAATCCAAGACCTAGAAGCCGACCCACAAATCCATTTTATGCATTTCGAGTTATACGTACATATATATTAAGAGATAGAGCAAGAAAAATTTACACAAAAACGAGCTTCTAACAATACACTCCAGATCTACATACATACATACATACATACATACATACATATATATATAGAGAGAGAGAGAGAGACATACATATATAGAGAGAGATCAAAAAAAGAAAAATGAAGAGAAATTAGAACAAGGAAATGAAAGCGAGAATTTATGAGTTTGATTTGAGCTGGGTTTTGTGGGTTTGAGCAAGAAAAAATGACAAGTCCAATACCAAGAAACTGACCAACAAACCCATTTTGTGCAATTCGAGTTATATGAACATATATAGAGAGATTGAGTAAAAAAAAATTACACAGAAATGATGTTTTAACAATACACTGCAGATCTACATACAGACATATATATAGGGGGAGAGGGAGAGAGACAAATATATATAGAGAGAGATATAGGCTTCGTTTGGAATGTGGGTTGGCTAAAATAGTCTCGTTTAGGATTAGATTTTTTACTTTTTTGACTTTTGTAAGAGAAAAAATGAAATGATTATGGGTTGATGTGACAACTTTTAGCAGAGGGATATATATAGAGAAAGAGACATGCATCTCCCTCTATATATATGTATGTGTGTAGATCTAGAGTGTATTGTTAGAATCTCGTTTCTATGTAATTTTTTCTTGCTCTATCTCTCAATATATGTATGTATAACTCGAAATGTAGAAAATGGGTTTGTTGGTCGGTTTCGGGGTCTTGGACTCATTATTTTTTCTTGCTTAAACCCACAAAACCCAGCTCAAATCAAACTCAAAAATTCTTGTTTTCATTTCCTAGTTCTAATTTCTCTTCATTTTGCTTTTTTTGATCTCTCTATCTCTCTCTCTCTGTATATATGTATCTCTCCCTCTATATATATATATATATGAATGTATGTATGTAGATCTGGAGTGTATCGTTAGAATCTCATTTCTGTGTAATTGTTTCTTGCTTTATCTCTCTCTCTCTATATATATATATATATATGTATAACTCAAAATGCACAAAATGGGTTTGTTGATCGGTTTCTGGGTCTTGGACTCGTTATTTTTTCTTGCTCAAACCCACAAAACCCAGCTCAAATTAAACCCATAAATTCTCGTCTTCATTTCTTGGTTTCATTTTGCTTTTTTTTGACCTCTCTCTATGTAGCCGTTTGGGTGAGGTTGGGGTTATTTTAGGCACAAAAGACAAAATAGACTTTTTAGCCCCTAGGCTAACCCACATCCCAAATGAAGCCTATATATATGTATGTCTCTCTCTTTCTATATATATATATGTGTATGTCTCTCTTTCTTGCTATATATATATATATGTATGTATGTATGTAGATCTGTCGAGTCTTGTTAGGACCTTATTTATGTGTAATTTTGTCTTGCTCTATCTCTCTATATATGTATATATAACTTGAAATGCACAAAATGTGTTTGTTGGTTGGTTTCTAGGTCTTTGATTGCTTATATATATATATATATATATATATATATTTCATATTTGTTTTTATTTTTCTATTTTTCTATAGAAAAATGGCGAGGTATTATTATGGGCAAATTTTTCCAATAGTTCATATATTTTCTTCAGCAGTCATTTATCCTATTATTATTGTTGATTCTTTATTTTTGTTTGTTTTTTATGAGTGTTTTCTATTTTGTAGGTTTCGATTTGAGAATCGTAGTTGATGAACTGCTGAAGAGACGGGCCATAACTATTGTTGAATCAAAATAAGATGAAAGCACAGTGGAGATAGAGGTTCAGAAGTACACTATTCCTCACCGTTGGCCCTTGAAGAACTTGCCAGTAGTTTTTCGACTATCCAGACAAGACATTATGTAGTTTGGGGCTCAAGCTGAGAGAAAAGGCAAAGAAATTACCGAAATGGAGGAGGATAGAGGGTTAGACAAGTATCTGAAAATCATATCAACAATGGTCATTTAGGTTACGGCAGTTGAGTATGCTTACAAGGCATTCAAGATTTTTTGCATGTTGAGGAAGGATCCTAAAGCGGTGTTTAGGAAAATTTTGGATAAAGAACCACCACCGTCAGATCGGAGGGATAAGTTACTAAAAGAGATCAAGGCTCAACTTGACAAACTAGTGGAAGTTGCGGAAGATGTGAAGAATGGAGGAAGCAGTAATGGAAGCAGCGGCAGTGATTCTGATTGATTGAGTTGTTAGTTAGGATTTTTTTTTGTTTTTTTTGTTTTTTGTTTTTTTTTTTTTTTTTTGGGAGCAAAGTTGTTTTTTTTTTTTTTTTTTTTTTTTTTGGGAGCAAAGTTGTTAGTTAGGTTGTTTTTTGAATTTAATTTATCCTTTCAAAATAGAGATATATATATATACACACAATATATAGTGAATAGTATTTTTAGACCTTGGATGAGCAGTAATTCCTCACATGTGTGAAAGTCGATTTTAGCATGTTGTTTTGGTTAAGAATTGTCCACTTGTGCAAGGTAATTTTGGGAATTAAAGATATATGTATGGGATTTTAGATGTTGCAATTTACTTCTATTCTATCTAATAAGTTTTTTTTTTTTTTCCTGTCCCTCTCTACTATTTGTTGTGCTTATTTTCTCTTCTTTTGCTCATCTTCTTCATTTTTTTTTTTTTTTTGTGTTTTTTTTTCTTCTAAAGGTATTTGAAATTTTTATCTCCAAAATTGAAGGAACAACTTAAGGTGTAGACAATGATTAAGCCAAACAAATGGACAAAAAATTATTGGTTGGTTCTGGGGCACTATGTGGTCATACACCATACCAACCACAATTTACCATGCCACTCAAACTAATAAATTTCATAATTTTTTTAAATTAACTATTTTGTCATGTAAAAATTGTTGGAAAATTTATAAAAGTAGTGGCGAATTGAAATAGACTACATTTGAATGAAAGGGTGCAACCCTTTCATGGTGTCTCTTTATTTTAAAGGAAGGGTCATGTCCTTTCTTTATGCATTTTCTATTCAAATTGAATAGGTGCCAACAAAGCCTATATAAAGTCAGCCCCCATTCCAATTTTCTTCATTCCAAATTCCTTAAGTTCAAGCATTCTTCTTGTATTCTTCATCTATGTGAGTCTAAATTTTGTGGGTGAAAAACACATTTTTGGTTCCCTGTACAATCAAAAAGTGTGCTCTCTTCGTTTGTGGTGATTGTTGTATGTTGGAGACAGGACGTCCATTGTTCTCGAGCATCATTGGAGAGGACAAAATTCTGTCTTAAAGACACAATGTTCAAACACTAGCCTCAATCACAAATTTGTTCATAAACCATCTCCAGAAGTATTGTAAGGTTTAATTTTGTGGTTTACTTTATTTTTTTTATTTTATTTTATTAATTATTGCTGAAATTATCTCTAACAATTTTAAAACAGAATTTCCATATGGTTTTATGTATTATTGTATTGAGTTTTTGGTTAAAATTAATTTTTTTAGCAAATTTGTTTCTTTTATACAACATATTAGAATTCTGGGTTAATACTGTTTGTTTTGTTTATTGCACATTTGTTTACTAATATTTACCGAAATCTGTATTTCAGTATAACTTTTTTTTGGTTAAATTTTGATTTTAAGTTTAGAGAATCCTACAATATTTATTTATGGGATTACTATTTTTTCTTGGGTTTCATTTACAGTAAAATACTGGTTTGGTTTTCTGTGTTGTACTGTTATACTTTTTTTAAAAAAAAAAATTGCTTTACCATATCAGTATTGTTTAGGACTCTATTTCCTTTCAGTTTAATTGTTATACGTGTCGCCTTTCAATATTGTTAAGACAATATTGTTTTAACCGTAGCAGTGTTTTAGTGAAACTTTGTTCTTCTATATTCTGGTTCTAGTGTTAAGTTTCCAAAATACTGTTTTTTGGGAACACGATTGTTGCTGATAAGATTTTCAATCTAAATAAAAATTTTACTGAATTTATTTGGTTACTGTTTGGTGAACATTTTAAATTTGGAAAAAAATTGTTTACCTGAATTTTCTGTACAATAGAACTCTGTTCTTTTGCATACTAGATTATTTGGACACTTATTTTTACATTTGTTTACTCTGGTATTATGAAGTTTACTGTATATATATATATATAAATTTATTTTTAAAGTTATATATATAGTGGAATCTTTTGTTTAACATAAATTTTTTTTGCTAATCAAAAATGGCTATAGAAAGTAATGTTACATCGGGAAATACTCTTCACCCGTTGTGTCTACATCAGTTGCTTCTATTCCGACGATTGTTGGAACATGGTAATGTTCCTGTTAATCATGGGAAAAAACCTGAAAAATTCAGTGGTACAGATTTTAAGAGTTGGCGATAGAAAATGTTATTTTATTTGATCAGCTTGAATTTGGCAAGGTTTTTGCAAGAAGATGCTCCATCTCTTAGTGAGAATGAAAGCGGTGCACAAGTTGTTGCAGCGGTGGATGCATGGAAACAAGCAGATTTTCTCTAGAGGAACTATATCCTCAATGGTTTGGATAACACATTATACAATGTGTATAGTCCAATCAAAACTGCAAAAGCTTTGTGGCATTCGCTTGATTGCAAATATAAAACAGAAGATGCCGAAACAAAAAAATTGTTGTCTGTCAATTCCTTGATTTTAAGATTGCGGATTCCAAAACAATGATCAATCAAGTCCAAGAACTTCAAGTTATCATGCATGAAATTCATGTAGGAGGAATTTCTTTGAGCGAATATTTTCAAGTGGCGGCTGTTATTGAAAAATTACTGCCGACTTGGAGGGATTTCAAAAACTATTTTAAACATAAATGCAAAGAGATTTCACTAGAGGATTTGATTATTCGATTGCGGATTGAAGAAGATAATCGTGCTTCTGAAAATAAAAATGGACATCATCTCATGGAATCCAAGGCAAACATTGTGGAACATAAGCCAAAGTTCAACAATAAGAAGAGGAAGCATCCCAAAAAGCGTTCCAAGCAAAGTGCTAAAAATGGAGACAGTCATAATTTTAATGGCAAGTGCTTTGTGTGTGATAAAATGGGACATCGTGCCAAGGATTGTCGCAAAATGAGGTTCTAGAACATCGGAGAAACTTGGAGAAGTTTGGAGAAATCTAGTGAAATGTAGAAGGTCCTGAAAGATTCTCGAATATTTTAGAGAAGTATAAAAACTTTATTAAATACTATAATAGTTTAAAGAATTCTAGAACATAATGAAAAGTATAAGTATGCGTTACAATATTCTAGAGATTTAATAATAGCCCTTGAATCAAAATGACTTTAGCCATCCATTAAGGAGGTGAATGGCTATATAACGGGAAGTGGCCTCATTTGGAAAAACAACAACAAAAAATGGAGTCAAGTTCTCAAGTGTGAGTGATTCTAAGTGAGGTGTTTTTGAGAGTTTTCTTTGTATACATGAGTGTATTTTTATACTTAATAAATATTCATTTTTGTGAAATTTGTTGTGTTCCAACTCAACATATACTCAAGATCTAGAAGGGTTACTGGCCCTATAGGCCACCATCCCCTCTATTAGTAGAGAAGAGAAAGGGTGTAAGTTGAAGACAAAAAAAAAATGAAGAGAAGCCGACGAATCAGAAGAAACTTTTTTGGCTGAGCTTCTTTTCGACTCTTTTTAGGCATCATTTAGGATGTGGGTTAGCTTTTTAGCTATTTTAGCCTGGGGCTAAAATAGCCTCTTTTGGGATGGGCTTTTTGATTTTTTTTTTTAACTTTTATGAGAGAAAAAAAAAAGAAATGATTATGGGTTAATGTGACAACTTTCAGCCCGAGGGCAAAAAAGCCTATTGTGTCTTTTTGTGGCTAAAATAGCCCCAACTTTACCCAAACCTTCATTCCAAACGGCTACATAGAGAGAGATCAAAAAAAACAAAGTGAAGAGAAATTAGAACTAGGAAATAAAGACGAGAATTTCTGGGTTTGATTTGAGCTGGGTATTGTGGGTTTGAGCTAAAAAAAATAACAAGTTCAAGACCTAGAAACTGGCCAGCAAACCCATTTTGTGCATTTTGCATTATACATACATATATAGAGAGAGATGGAGCACGAAAAATTACACAAAAATGAGGTTCTAACAATACACTCTAGATCTACATACATACATGCATACATACATACATATATAGAGAGAGAGAGACATACATATATGTATAGAGAGAGACATACATATATGTAGAGAGAGATCAAAAAAAACAAAATGAAGAGAAATTAAAACCAAGAAATGAAGACAAGAATTTCTGAGTTTGATTTGAGTTGGGTTTTGAGGGTTCTAGCAAGAAAAAATGACAAGTCCAAGACCCAGAAAACGACCAACAAACCCATTTTGTGTATTTCGAGTTATACATATATATATATATATAGAGAGAGAGAGAGAGAGAGCAAAAAAAAATTTCCCAGAAATGAGGTTTTAACGATACACTCCTGATCTACATACATATATATATATAGAGAGAGAGAGAGAGAGAGTGAGACATACATATATAGAGAGACACAAATAGAGAGAGGTTAAAAAAAGCAAGATGAAGAGAAATTAGAACCAAGAAATGAAGACGAGAATTTATGGGTTTTATTTGAGGTGGGTTTTGTGGGTTTGAGCAATAAAAAATAACAAATCCAAGACCTAGAAACCGACCAACAATTCCATTTTATGCATTTCGAGTTATGCATACATATAGAGAGAGAGAGAGAGCAAGAAAAATTTATACAGAAACGAGGTTCTAACAATACACTCCAGATCTACATACATACATACATACATACATATAGAGAGAGATCAAAAAAAGAAAAATGAAGAGAAATTAGAACTAGGAAATAAAGGCGAGAATTTCTAAGTTTGATTTGATCTGGGTTTTGTGGGTCTGGGCAAGAAAAAATAACCAGTCCAATACCAAGAAACCGACCAACAAACCTATTTTGTACAATTCAAGTTATACATACATATATAGAGAGATAGAGTAAGAAAAAATTACACATAAACAATGTTCTAACAGTCCACTCCAGATCTAAATACATATATATACATATATAAAAGGAGAATATCTATGCTTCGTTTGGAATATGGGTTAGCTAAAATAGCCTCGTTTGGGATGGGCTTTTTGGCTTTTTTGAGTTTTGTAATAGAAAAAATGAAATGATTATGGGTTGATGTGATAACTTTTAGCCTGGGGACTAAAAAGCCTATTTTGTATTTTGTGGCTAAAATACCCCCAACCTCACCCAAACCTTCGACCTAAACAGCTACATAGAGAGATAAAGCAAGAAAAAATTACACAGAAACGATGTTCTAACAAAACACTCAAGATCTACATATATATATATATATATATATGTAGAGAAAGAGACATATGTATATGTATGTATGTAGATCTGGACTATACATGTATGTATAACTCAAAATGCACAAAATGGGTTTGTTTGTCAATTTCAGGGTCTTGGACTCATTAATTTTTCTTGCTCAAACCCCTAAAACCCAACTCAAATCAAACTCATAAATTCTTGTCTTTATTTCCTGGTTATAATTTCTCTTCGTTTTTCTTTTTTTTAGATCTCTCTCGCTATATATATATATATATGAATGTATGTATGTAGATCTGGAGTGTATTGTTAGAATCTCATTTCTGTGTAATTGTTTCTTGCTTTATCTCTATATATATGTAAATATAACTCGAAATGCACAAAATAGGTTTGTTGATCGGTTTTCGGGTCTTGGACTCGTTATTTTTTCTTGCTCAAACCGACTAAACCCAACTCAAATCAAACCCATAAATTCTCGTCTTCATTTCCTGGTTTCATTTTGCTTTTTTTGATATCTCTCTATGTAGCCGTTTGGGTAAGGTTGGGTCTCTTTTAGGCATAAAAAGACAAAATAGACTTTTTAGCCCCCAGGCTAACCCACATCCCAAGCGAAGCCTATCTATATGTATGTCTCTCTCTTTATAATATGTATGTATGTATGTATGTATGTATGTAGATCTGTCGTGTATTGTTAGAACCTTATTTTTGTGTAATTGTTTTTTGCTCTATCTCTCTCTCTCTATATGTATATATAACTCGAAATGCACAAAATGAGTTTGTTGGTCAATTCTAGGTCTTTGATTGCTTATGTCTTTGATTGCTTATATCTTTCATATTTGTTTTTGTTTTTCTGTTTTTGTGTAGAAAAATGGTGAGGTATTATTATGGGCAAATTTTGCCAATAGTTCTTGTATTTTCTTTAGCAGTTCATTTATCCTATTATTATTGTTGATTCTTTGTTTTTGTTTTTGTTTTTGATAAGTGTTTTCTGTTTTGTAGGTTTTGATATGAGAATCATAGCCGATGAACTGCGGAAGAGACGGGCCATAACTATTGTTGAATCAAAAGAAGATGAAAGCATAGTGGAGATGGAGGTTCAGAAGTACACCATTTCTTACCATTGGCCATTGAAGAACCTGTTAGTAGTTTTTCAACTATCCTGACAAGACATTATGTAGTTTGGGGCTCAAGCTGAGAAGAAGGGCAAAGAGATTATCGAAAGGGAGGAGGATAGAGGGTTAAACAAGTATCTAAAAATCATATCAACAATGGTCATTCAAGTTACGAAAGTTGAGTATGTTTAGAAGGCATTCAAGATTTTTCAAATGCTGAGGAAGGATCCCAAAGCGGTGTTTAAGAAAATTTTGGACGAAGAACCACCACCATCAGATGGGAGGGATAAGTTACTAAAAGAGATCAAGGCTCAACTTGACAAACTAGTGAAAGCTGAGGAAGATGAGAAGAATGGGGGAAGCAACAATGGAAGCAGCGGCAGTGATTCTGATTGACTGAGTTGTTAGTTAGGTTGTTTTATTTTTATTTTTTTGTTTTTTGAACAAAGTTGTTAGTTAGGTTGTTTTCTGAATTTAATTTGTCCTTTCAATATATATATATATATCCATACAATATATAGTGAATAGTATTTTTTAGACTTGGGATGAACAGTATTCCTCACATGTGTGAAAGTCGATTTTGGCCTATTGTTTTGGTTAAGAATTGTCCACTTGTGCAAGGTAATTTTGGGAATTGAAGGTATATTTATGGGATTCTAGATGTTGCGGGTTACTTCTATTTTGTCTAATAAGTTTTTTTTTTTTTCCTATCCCTCTCTACTATCTGTTATGCTTGTCTTCTCTTCTTTTCCTCATCTTCTCCATTCTTTTTGTGTTTTGATTTTTTCATCTAAAGGTATTTGAAATTTTTATCTCCAAAATTGAAGGAAAAGCTTAAGGTGTAGACAATGATTAAGCCAAACAAATGAACAAAAAATTATTAGTTGGTTCTGGGACACTATGTGGTCATACACCATACCAATCACAATTTACCATGCCCCTGAAACTAATGAATTTCATAATTTTTTTAAATTAACTATTTTGTCATGTAAAAATTGTTAGAAAATTTATAAAAAGCAGTGGTGAATTGAAATAGACTCTATTTGAATGAAAGAGTGCAACCCTTTCATAGTGTCTCTTTATTTTAAAGGATGGGTCATGTCCCTTCTTCATAAATTTTCTATTTAAACTGAATAGGTGCCAACAAAGCCTATATAAAGTCAGCCCCCATTCCAATTTTCTTCGTTCCAAATTCCTTAAGTTCAAGCATTCTTCTTGTATTCTTCGTCTTTGTGAGTCTGAATTTTGTGGGTGTAAAACACATTTTTGGTTCGTTGTACAATCAAAAAATGTGCTCTCTTCATTTGTGGTGATCGTTGTATCTTGGAGACAAGACGTCCATTGTTCTCAAGCATCATTGGAGAGGACGAAATTCTATCTTAAAGATGCAGTGTTCAAACACTAGCCTCAATCACAAATTTGTTCATAAACTGTAACGCCCTCAAAATAATAACAATAAACCCATCAAATAAGACATTCATTAACATATGAATTAACCACATTCTTCTATTCATCAGTGTTTCATTACAAAAGTATTACATGTTAACAACAAAAGCAAAATGCCCTACGGGCTTACAGCTTTCCAAGTTAACACTTGGTTACATCAAAGAGTACTAACTCATACACGTTAAGCCCTTGGCTTGTATTTACATGTAATACATCAAAAATTAAAACGACAACATTATGTCCGCCTCAAGCCTCCCAAGCTATGTCCTTGGAGGTGGCATGCTTCCTGCACCTGAAAATTGATATTCCCATATAGGGTGAGCCACAGCCCAGTAGAAATACACTAAACCAACCATGAACAATGACTAAAATATTAGCAATTGATAGATGGTCAACACTGATACATTCACATAAATCACATTTTTATGTCAAACGACTTACAAGTCCAAGTTACTATTCTTTTCCCCTTTTTCAACAGATAGGCATATATGCACTACCCACATGCTCAACAGATATGTATAACAACAAAATCCACAGATAAGCATATAAGCTATATCCACACTTCACAACAGATATGTATAACAACAAATAGTCTTTGACACGAAAAATCTATTTACTAACTTCTTGTAAAATATATGTTGCATTAGATTGCATTAAAATGCTCCTCGTGTTGGTGATTTATATGTTAATTAGGATTTTCAGAATTTTATGGTAGGTTTAATTGAAATTTGATTCAGAACGATTAAATTAGATTAATATAATGACCATTTGAATGACTCTAAGTTATAACCCCAAGTGAACCTATGTAGACTCCTTACATACTCCACTTAACTCCTTCTTGGGTTGTCAACACATTTTTGAGTCTACTCACACATACAAACGTGGGGGAGAGAGAGAGAGAGAGAGGGAAGGAAAATTAAGATCAAAGTTGGATAAGAGAGAATTGTTAGAGATTTGGTGAATTGCTCAAGATTTTGCTTCAGTGGAGCTCAATTGAGTAGCCTAGGTAAGAGCTCAACCTTACAACCTTGAAATTGAGTCATTTAGTATATGAATATAAATGAAATAGGTGAATTCACATGGAGTTGAGCTAGAATTTAAGAAAGCAAAGTCATTCCATGCATGCATGCCCATATCATGAAGTTTTGAAGTTGTTTTCATGAGAATTCTCACATGCATGTTCATATTTTGGTTATAATCTAAGAATTCACCATGTTTTGAGTTGGATATTTCATTTGATCATGTTTTGGGAAACTATGAACTCAAATTATACATGCATGTCATATTTATAGCATGTTCCTACATTTCAAGTTGAATTTTGCATAATTGGCAAGCTATTGAGGCATGATTTCTTGAAATGATTTTTAATTCACGATGTTTTATGAGTTCCTAAGTGTTTTCTCAAGTTTTAACCTAGAAAATAAAGTTTTGATGCTTGAAAGTTGAATTTTAAGCTGGTAGAACAAATCTGGAAATTCTAGAATTTGCATCCACACTCGAGTGACCACTCTGAGTGCGTGTACTTCCGCTCGAGCGGCCAACCTCCCGCTCGAGCGCAGAATGCACTCGCTCAGCACTTTTGCAGAACCAGACCTCCGCTCGAGCTCCCAACCCTACGCTCGAGCGTACAACACTGCACAACAAATACTGGATGGGTGTATTCCCCGCTCGAGCGCCAACATCTCCGCTCGAGCGGACAGGCCAAAAAATCTGGGCAACTAGTTTTGGTTTCTGAACTCAACCAACCTGAAACAAATCCACCCAACACATCCTATAACTCAATTACAAAGTAAAAAGGATGTAAACAAAATAATAAACAACTACTAACATCCACGGACACATGTCCGGATCACTGTACAACAAGGGTAAACCCGGGATCGCTATATAAACCATCTGTAGAAGTATTGTAAGGTTTAACTTTGTTGTTTACTTTATTTATTTTATTAATTATTGCCGAAATTATCTCCAACAATTTTAAGACAGAATTCCCATTCTATTTTCTGTATTAGAGTATTGATTTTTTTGGTTAAAATTAATTTTTTAGCAAATTTGTTTCTTTTATACAACGTATTAGAATTTTGGGTTATATTGTTAGATTTATTTATTACACATTTGTTTACTAATATTTACCCGAATTTGTGCTTGACTATACTCTTTTTTGGTTAAATTTTGATTTTAAGTTTAGAGAATCCTACAATATTTATTTGTGGGTTTACTATTTCTGTTTCTTGGGTTTCGTTTACAGTAAAGTATTGGTTTGGTTTTTTGTGTTGTATCGTTATATTTTTTTAAAACAAATTTGCTTTATTGTATCAATATTGTTGTGGGGCTCTGTTTTCTTTCAGTTTAATTGTTATATTTGTGGCCTTTCGAAAAAAGTGTTTTAACTGTAACAGTGTTTCAGTGAAACTCCAATCTTCTGTATTCTGGTTCTAGTGTTAATTTTCCAGAATACTATTTTTTGAGAACACGGTTGTTACTGATAAGATTTTCAACCTAAATAAAAATTTTACTGAATTTAGATACTCGGGATCAAGTCCTGAGGGGAAAGACCATCCCAATGGTTTAAGTTGTTATGGAGACACCATGAAGTCGAGAAGGCCACTTGGGAATGTGAAATGAAAGTTCGTGAGAAGTATCCAGACCTATTTGTTGATATGCGAGACTTGCATTGTAAATTTTGTTCAAGTTGTAATATGTGAACATTGTAAATGTTTTGGAAACTCCATTTGTAATATTGGGTGTTGGAAGACTCTATTTTATCATTGTTACGAATGTGATTGGTTGAAATCCGATAGTTATTGGTTTGATTTAAATTTCGGGAATGAAATTTTTTAAGGAGGGAAGATTATAACAGTTCCGATTTATACCCGACCCATTTAATACTCTTATCCGAGATCCAGTACTTTAATTGTTGTTCATATCCTTTTTCGTCGTGTTAGTAGTTGAGCTGAATTGTCGGTCATGTTTGAAACAGGTATGGAGTTAGTTTTTTGAAAAAGTTACTGTTCAGCTTTCTTCTTGTTCACTCAAGCGGTGTTTTGGTTACTAGAGTGGTCTTTGAGATCTCCTAGTATTTTGCAAGTCTGCAAAACTTCTGGGAGTAGGGTGATCTTTGCTCGAGCGATCCTTCTTGTGCTCGAGCGTTCTTTTGCTGTCTGCAAAACTTCTAGGAAAGGGTCATTGTGCGCTTGAGCAGTGTTTTGGTCGCTCGAGCGATGGCTCTTATTGTCTCTGACACTCGAGTGGTGTTTTGGTCGCTTGAGTGGTCTGCACGTATATCAGTTCAGGAAAATGGATTTTTGAATCACTTTTTCATTTCCTCTCTCTCTCTCTCTCTAAAACCTTTCATGCCCTAATTTCTTCACTTTCTCTCCCTAGTTCTTGCTTAAAACCTCAAATACTACATCATCCATTGATTTCTCCACCATTGCTCTTTGGAGAAAACGGTAGAGATCATCAAAAGCTTCAATCTAATCGAAGAGGATCTCGTTTTCGGCTCCACCAAAGTTTCACTTTTGCTCTCTTCCTCTTCTACTCTTCCGGTAGGATTTCTTCAACCTCTCATATGATGTTTAGCTTAGTTATTTGCTCTTTGAAAAGTGTTTAGTGATTTGGGGGTTTTGGGTTAAACATAGCATTTGGTGTTGAAAAGTAAAAGAGGGTTTTTTTCAAATAAATTCTTAAGAAAGATTGTGGAAGTGTATATATTGTTAGATATTTTTGGAAATTTTTCTTTCAAATGTAATTTTGAAAATAAAGAAGGTTTTGTTGAAAAATCATTGATGTGGTTTATAAAGGAAAAGGAAATAGTGTTGGATTTTGAAAGGATATGAGAAAATAATATCTGTTGATGATAAGAGTGGAGTTGGATATTTATTATCACTTCCATTTCAAAATTTTGAGATTTTATCTATTGTTGGAAAAAATTATCTTGTCATGACCCAAACCCACCCCTATGGGTTTAGTATCATAACCAACTAGTAATCCTAAGATTACCGAAGGCCTCTGAATAGAATAAATAAAATACAGGGGTTAGCAGAAGCAAGTACAAACATATAACGTCCATAAAGCTATGTAGACATAGATGGGACAGCAAATTTAAAGCTTAGGTTACATATTTAAGACGTCATTCCCACGTCACCATATATACAAACAGACATCAAAAGATATGTTCAGACTTAACAAAAGAAATACAAAATGTCTTTAACATTGTACACAAACTTGACCACATCTCAAAAGAAACCTCCTCGGGAGGCACAGTGGCTGGCAGACAGACAAAACTTCAGGCAATCAACTCTGAGCTTGGTCCTGTACCTGATCACCTACATACATAAATAATAGAATGAGCTGGAGCCCAATGAATAATAACAGAGTAAAGGTTTTAATGAATGATGTCCATATCAGATTCAGAAATCAGAATTCAGATTCAGAAACAGATTCATATTCATATTCATATTCTTGTTCAGAGTTCAAATATCCATATGATCATACGTAGTACACCCATTAGCGCTAACAAATCTGATGACCCATAATTGGGACGGCCATAAAGGCATTCCGATGACTCATGTGCACATGGACGTTTCCAATGACCCATAAAGGGACGACCATAAAGGCATTCTAATGACACATAAAAGGATGGCCATAAAGACATTCTGATGACCCATAAAGGGACGCATATCATATAATGCTAAGGATGCCACGAATACATTTTAGAAACTTGGACAATCATTCATTCATACAAACATAACATTTCAGAAAACTGTTCATTTCATATCATCAAAAAATAATTAAAGTCAAACATAACTTTACGGAGTTATTACTCACAGATGGCTCCAATAGTAGAACAGATAAAGCAGATGGATCAGATAGTCTACGGCGCATGACCTACACAAGCACATAACGATGACATATTGAAACACATATTCGAAAAACACTTAACTTGTTTCTTTTCTATCTTGGAGTGTTTCTAATCCTTATCCTCTTTATTATGTCTTAATTAAGGCTTAGGAATGCCTAGGATGCAATGAGAATTCCGAAATGTGATTTGAAACACCTAGTCAAATTTCCAAAAACAAGGTAATCTGCTCAAGCGCAATAGCGGTAGCTCGAGTGGTTTGCAAAGTCTACAAAGTACTGGTTGCATGATTTTTACACTCGATGGTCGTTTGAGCCAAAGACGAAGTAAACAGGGTCTCCGCTCGAGTGTAACTTTGGTCGCTCGAGCGGTCTGCAAACTTTGCAAAAGTACTAGGAGCATGAATTTTACGTTTGAGCCCACTTTTGTTCACTCGAGCTAAGGCGCAAAGCAAAGGGTGGTCGTTCGAGCGGTGATGCAGAATTCTGGAATTTCCAAATTGTAGTTCTAAGTTCAAAATCCAATTCTATTGCACCAAAACATGTTCTTTTGGGCCAAAACTTGAGGAGACAGTTGTAAACTCATAGAACTTCATGATTTGAAAGCCATTTTGCAAAATCAAGCCCAAAAGCAAGTGAATTCTTCCAAAGTAAAACTTGAAATTTTGAAAATATAACATGCATGTAATGACTTGGATACAAAGCTTCCAAAACATGAATAGATGAAGTGTTTTCATGTAAAATCATGGTGAGCTCTTAAGACATAGAAAAGGTATGCATTTACATGTAAAAATTTGTGAAAATAGAACTCAAAAATCATGAATTATGCATGTATTGCATGGATTGATCTCAATTCTTTCTTCTAAGCTCAATTCTTGTTTTTGAATTCACATGTCATCTAACTCAATGTCATAAATTTAGAGTTGAATTCTTACCTAGAAGCTTTAATTCCCTTGGATTCTAGCAAATTTTGCTTGCTTTCTTCAATTCCCTTCACTTTTCTAGCAATTTCCCTTAATTGAGCTCAAGTCTCCTCTTCTCCCTCTCTCCCATATTTTCTCCTCAAGAAGATGATGAACAAGGAGAGTTTTAATGTGTATGTAAGCCTTATATAGGCTTGGTTAGTGGGCTTAATTAAGCCAGGCTTACCGCTAATCAAATGGGCATTATTTTATTCTAATTATTTGGTTCCAAATCGAATTCTAATTAAATTTACCCTAAAATTCTAAAAATTCCAAATAACACATAAACCAAGTCAATTTCATGATCAGATGGCGATAAGGCCTTCAATTCGCATATCGAAATAAAATCACAAACAAATCTTTCTAAAATAGACAAATACAAATGCAAATAACAAATAACATATGCAATTAACGTAGAATTCTCTCTTAATTACTTATTAGGAATTCTTAATCAAGGTTTAGCAGTTAATCACAGGTCGGGGTTATTACATATCTATTGAATAGAAATATCTGTTTTGGGCTATTAGTGGAAGATAGCTTTGATTGTTATAGAAATTGCATGAGGATTAAGTTAAATTGAAACTAATTTCTCATACATCTTGCATCGAGCATTGCTTCATACTTGAACATTGAAAATGTATTATTTTTTAGAAAAAAAAAGGGTTTATACTTTAATGAATCTGGTTAGGGGGTGTGGTTCTTGTTTATATTGTTGGCTTGTGTATGCTTAGTGAAAGTCTAAAAACCCGTGCGTATGTGCTAATCATTCTGGTTAGTACTGGTAAAATGGTTTTGGTAGTGTTTGTATAGCCTACTAGCAGACACGTACCTGGAGATTCTTATTGTTTTGTATCCACTGCCATATTTTTTGATATAAAGTATCTTCATGAATTGAAATGTAGTGATAAAGGCATTGCATTGTTTTGAGATGGAAAAGTATAATATTTGACAAATGATATGCATATGCATTCACCTTATAACTTTGCTAAGTTCCATACATTGTGTTAAAGTATCTCTGCTGGGCTTTAGCTCACCCTATGTGAAAAACAACTTTCAGATGGTGATGATATGTATCCACCAAGGACTTAGCTTGGAAGGACCGTGGAGCTGAAGACTCAATTTTGTTTCTTGTTGTAATTATTTTGTACAAGCCTTGGGCTTTAACTATATTAGGTTGAACTCACTTTTATTGTACCCAAGCATTGTCTTGGAAAGATGTAGCCATTAGGGCATTAACTTATCTGTATAACCTTTTATTTCAATTCACTCATATGTGGCATATGCTATAGATTCAGAATTTAGGATTATTGAATGTATACTCGCATATGTCATCTTTTGCATGGTAAAAGAATATCAATGAAGGGTTATTATTTCGTATATTATGTTTCCTTTCGATTATCATGAGATGGGTTGTTGTTATTATTTTGGGGCGTTACAATATAGAAGCAATCAATCCAAAAAAAGCTAAGAAGCAAAAAAAAAAGTCAAAAGAATGAAGCCAAAGTGATTTTCTACCATATGAATGGAGGAGAGAAGCACAAATCCTCTTCAAGCATCACTGGAAGCCAAACAAGATGAATCTATTCTCAATTGCCATAAATGATGAGAGGATGAGATTCATACAAGCCATAAAAACTTTCCCATAGTTGCAATAGAAAATTTCCCTCTCAATCATCAAAAAATGAAAGAAGGAATAGCACTAGAACAAAACCATCCACCTTTCCCATCGTAGAAATAATCACGAAAAGATGGATAAGCTTCATTGATCATCAAGCAATATGAACTATCACATGGTGATCATTGAAGCAACTTGAAACAATAAAACAAGAAATCAAAGAAATGAAACGGAATTTATACTTGTTCTCATGGAAGAGAGCAAATAGATGGTCAAATCCATGTCAAAATGAATAAACAGAATAGATTGCTATCAATTTCTAAGAGGAAGTCATGTTTGGCTTCCAAGAAAATAGAAAATAAAATTATAAGAAAACAAGAAAAAAATGCTAGAAAATGCAAAACAACTACTAAAATCAATGAAACTCATCAAAAGTTTTTAGAAGCCCATCAACTTCATCATGTAAGATGGACATAGACATCCATTTCCATGTTCAAAGGGTTTAACAAGAGAGCTTCCGACTTTTCTAAAGAGGAAGCACTTGTTTAGCTTCAAAGAAAATGGAAAACAGAGAGAAAATGTAGGAAAATGCATCAACTATCATATTTAACAACTAATTAGCCAAATAATCAACCAAACAAGCCTACTAATCCACTAGAAACCATTAAATAATAACAACTAAGCCATGTTTGGAAGGTGAGAAAATAGGGGGAAAAAATGCAAGAAAACAAGAGAAAATTAAAGAAAACATAGGGAATTAATACAATCAATCAAAGGGTTAGGCTAATACCCTCTATAAGCCTATAATTAATCCAAATAATCAAAGAAAATTCAAAAAATAGGGTGTTTGGGACGTGGGAAAATGAGAGAGAAAGTGTAGAAAAGCTAGAATTCACATCATCAACAAATCCTATGGAGAGGTCGCAAATCCCTCCACTATCCGTAGGCTCAATCACATCATAACCAATAGAATATATAGGATTAAATAGTGTTTGTCTAAAGAGAAGAGAAAACAAAGGAAAATAGAAGAGAAAATGAGAGAAAGTTCAAGAGATTACCTCAAAAGAGAAGGTAGAGTTATTTGGGTTGGCAAACCTCCTCTTCTAATCACCCTCAATCTTCTTAAATGGCACTTCAATTTCCAGCAAAAATCTTCATTGATGATAGCTTCAATGGTGTATGTGTAACGATTCGGGTCAAGATCTGAGTTTTCTGTCAAAAATTAGACTTAGTCTGAAAATTTTCTAAGTGTAAAAATTGGATTTTTCAAAACTTACGATTTTGAAAATAATATTTGGCGGTAATTATTCCTTATATATTAAATAGTTTAATTTGATTTTATGGGATTTTTCTACGAGGTATTAATCACTTTACTTCAATGTCAAACTTGGAAATTTCAGTCGAAAAATTGTTTTCGTACTAAAACTGGAAGAGTCACTTTTTGATTTAATTGGATTTTTTTTTTTTTTTTTTTGTATTTTTCTTTGAATGCAAATGATGGGTATTTCCTTATTTACATTTTTTTTTTTTTGTATTTTTCTTTGAATGCAAATGATGGGTATTTCCTTATTTACATTGCAAAATTAAGTAAATGAAATACAAATGTAAGAGGCTAAATGAAAGCATTTACTTAAATGGTTACATATGGAAAGAATGTTGATGTGCTGGGAATGCATTAGGAAGTGTGATGTGTGACTAGCTATGTCTAGGGTGACCGCTTGAGCGGTCAAATGGTCGCTTGAGCGGAGATGCGAGCCACCTAGTATTTTCACTTTGGACCTACAAAACTTCTGAGAGATTACGTGCACTACTCGAGTAACCCGCCCCTATGGGTTTAGTATCGTAGCGGGCCAGTAATCCGTGATTACCAAAGGCATGCTTAACAGTAATGACAGTAATACAGAGTAAGAGGCAGGCGGAAGCCAAACAGTAAATAAAAGATCTCCAATGAGCTGTGAAAATCTGAATGAGAAAAGAACATTCATCACTAAAAGCATATATATATATATACATATCAGACATACATAACATGCAGGTTAGGGACCAAATCCCTATGCTATAACTGTACAGTCAAAAGTCTTATTCAGTCTATACATAACAGAGACAAGAAGGGTGAATCTGAAACACCCCAAAAGCAGCCTTAGCTTGGACAGACTTGGAACCTCGAAGTGAGGCACAACGGTTGGCTTGACAAAACGGGAGCTTAACCTGACGCTCCTAGCTCCGGTTCGGTGTCTGGACACCTACATATAAATATAAACAGTGAGCTAAAGCCCAGTGAATAACAACTGTGTAAAGAGGTTAAGAATGAATGTCATTTCCATAATTAAAACAGTCAATTGCATTTGTAGATCAATTATTCAATCAGTGGCTCATATTTCATGCCATAGCAGTCATTTAGAAACCATAGTAGTCATATGTGGTACATCCAATAGCAAAACAATACAGTAGGTCTTAATAGACCAAACAGTCAGTTGATGGCCATCTAAACAGTAAATAGTAGTAGTTCCAAACATTGGAACTGACAGAGATCTCTGTAACAGTAGCAGTACAGTAACAGTAACAGTAAGTTGCTATGGATGCCACGAGTACAGTTCATAAAGTAGGACAAACATTCATTCAGTAAATAATGCCATTTCAAAAAGCAATATAGTCAATCCTTCAGAAATAGTTATAATTGAACGTATCTTTACAACATTGTTACTCACAGAGTACTGGGCTATAGACAAGCTAATGAGCGTCCTCAGATGCCAACCCTACACAGTTGCAGAATGAACACACACTAAGTTACACACTTGGGAATCAATAATCTTAGTCCCTATCTTGACTTGGCGTGGTTCTACATCAATATCCTCATTAAGATGCCTTAAACATGGCCTAAGAATGCCTAGGATAGAATGAGGATGCAAAGATGCACTTTAAAACACTTTTCAAAATTTGCTGAAAACAGGGTTCTCGCTCGAGCGTGGCTTTCTTTGCTCGAGCGAGCTTGCCAAAACAGAGGGGTCGCTCGAGCATAAACTCCTTCGCTCGAGCGGTCTGTAAAAATGCAAAAGTACTGGTTGTTGAAAATCTCCGCTCGACGCTCGCTCGAGCGTAAGACACAGCTCCTCGCTAGAGGGTAGGTTCCATCGCTCGAGCGTGCATCTGCGTTCATAAGAACCTGAAAGCTTGCAATCTACGCTCGAGCCAACATTCTGTTGCTCGAGTGGAATCAAAAAACAAAGGTGCTCGCTCGAGCGTGGAAGCCAAATTCTGGGTTTTCCAGATTTGCTCCCTAAGCTCAAACCAAGCATTCAACACATCAAAACTCAATCTTTTGAGCCAATTTTCTGGAAAACACTTGGAAACTCATAGTACAACATGTTTTGAAGATCATTTTATAAAATCAAGCCCAAATGTGAGACAATTGAACACAATTTCAAAGAAACGTCCACGAACTAAGCAAGAACATAACATACATAAGTTCTTATGAATTCCAATGCTCTAAAACATGATCAAATGCAAGTTTGAGCTCAAAATCATGCTGAATTCATGGACCATAACTATAATATGAACATGCATGTGGAAATTCTGATGTAATTGATCTCAAAACTCAATGATATGGACATGCATGCATTAAATCACTCACAAATTAACTCTTTAAGCCAATTCCCAACTCTAATCACTAATTCTCCATGAACCATGCATGTAATAACTCAAATTCATGATTAAAATGGTGAATTTCCTACCTTAGGTCTTGAACTCCAAGTATGTTAGCTCAATTTTGCAAATCTACTTCAATCCCTCTAAATTTTCCAAGCTAATCCTTGTTGAATCAAAGCTCTCCTACTCTCCCTCTCTTGCTCACGATTTGGTCTAGAGAAAGTGATGAAGAATGATGCCAACACATATGAATCAAGACTAAATAAATGGCCTAGCATTAGTCCACTCAATGGCAATTTGGTAGTAAATGCAAACTAATGTAATTTAACTTTATTTATTCTATTTTAATCATTCCAAATCAAATTTTAATTAAAGCTACCATAAAATCACATAAATCCTAATCAGCATATAACACTAATCAATTTCTGATTCGATCGCCGATAAGGCCTTCAATTTGCAATTCGAAGACAAAACATAAACAGATCATCTAATGACAAACATATAGAAATGCAATTAAGCAACATGCTAATGAAATGAAGCTAGGATTCCATCTCAATCAATCACTTATCATGCTTAAACACAATTTAATGCTAATCAGAGGTGAGGGTTGTCATAGTTTCTAATCCTTATCCTCATTATTATGTCTTAATTAAGGCTTAGGGATGCCTAAGATGCAATGCGGACGTCAAAATGCACTTTGAAACACTTAGTCAAAATTCTAAAAACAGGGTAGTTCGCTCGAGCGCAACTTTGGTCACTTGACCGGACCGCTTGGTCTGCAAAATTTCTAAGAGCTCTCATTTTACGCTCGAGCGCAACTTTTGGTCGCTCTAGCCAAGGCTCAAAAATAAAAGTGGTCGCTCGACCACAGGTACTAACACTCGAGCCAACCCCAAACTCTGCAAAAGTATTGGGAGCTCGTATTCTTCGCTCGAGCACAGATTCCACCGCTTAAGCAAAGAGTGCAAATTCTGAAATATCCAGATTGCTCTTCAAGCTCTAAAACCCAAATTCAAAGCTTCAAAACACATCCTTTGGGCCCCAAAACTTGAGGAAACATGTCTAAACTTGTATAACATCATTGATTGAAAGCCATTTCACAAAATCACGGCCCAAAAGTATGTGAATTGTTCATAGTCAAACTTGAAACTTTGTATAATACTCATACATGTAATGATATGGCTTCAAACTTTCCAAAACATGCAAACTTAGAATAATTTGATAGAAAACATGGGGAATCCTCAAAAGAAGACTGAGATAGATGCATGCATGTATGAATTCTTTGAAATCTACTTCAAAATGTCATGAATGATGCATGCATGTATGTAATCAACCTTAATTCTCTCTTCTAAGCTCAATCCTCATTTTTAAACACTTAATCCTTTTGAATTCTTATGTTAGCTAACATAAAGTCTCAAATTCAAGGTTGAATGTTTTGCCTAGGTTCTCAATTCTCTTGAATCTTAGCAATTCTTGGTTTGATCCTTCCAACCCTTTCAATTTTCCAAACAATTCTTCCACCTCTAGCATTGATCTCAATGTTCTCTCTTCTATCCCTCTCTCTACGTTTTTATTGAGAAGATGATGACAATGAAGTGTATCTAAGGCTTCTAGAATCAATTAGCCTTATATAGGCTCAATTAGTGGAGCTTAATTAACTTGAGTTAAGGGTAATCAATTGAGATTATTTAATTCTAATTATTTGATTCCGAACCAAATTCCAATTAAACCTACCATATAATTCTAAAAATTCCAAATGATACATATACGTAGTCAATTTCTTGTTCAGATGCCGATAAGGCCTTCAATTAGTGTACCGAAATAGAATTCCAAACAAATATTCCTACCATAGACAAATATAAGCACAATTAACACAAAACACAAGCAATTAACTCAGATTTTCTTCTTAATTATTCATTTGCCATTCTTAAGCATGGTTTAGTGACTAATCACAATTCGGGGTTGTTACAATCTTCCCTCCTTAAAGAGTTTGGTCCTCTAAACTCGAATTACCTTCATTTCAGAAGAATGCTAGGTTTAGAGGGAACAAATCTGGATATCTTTTAATCATATCTTCTTCTATTACCCACGTTGCATATGTCCCTCCGTGATTTTGCTAACCAGTTTTCACCAATGGGATTTTTTTTTATTTCTTAATCTCTTGATCCGACGATTCACAATTTGTATTGGCCGTTCTTTATAAGTAAAATTATTTTTCAAAAGCACATGGGTTGGTTCAATGACATGAAGGGAATCTCGCAAATTGTCTCGAAGCATAGAAATATGGAACACATTGTGCATTTGCTCCATGATTGGAGGTAAAGCCACTTGATACGTCACCAGATTAATTTTCTCAATGATTTCATATGGCCCAATGTAGCGCAGTGTCAACTTGCCTTTAACCCCAAACCGTTTCTGGCCTTTCATTGAAGTCACCTTAATAAACACATGGTCACCAACTTCATATTATCTATCTCTTCTTCAGACATCCACATAACTCTTTTGACAGCTTTGTGCAGTTTTCAATCGTTGCTGAATCAATTTCACTTTCTCGGTCTTCTCTTGCACAAGTTCTAGTCCCAATAATGGTCTATCTCCCACTTCTGCCCAAAAAATTGGAGATCGACACTTCCTACCATGCAGAGCTTCGTAGGGAGCCATCCTAATACCTGAGTGATAACTATTGTTGTACACAAACTCGGCCAGTGGCAGATAAGCTTCCCAATTTCCTTGGAAATCCAACACACACATTCTGAGCATATCTTCCAAAGTATGAATAGTTCGCTCAGATTGGCCATCTATCTGGGGGTGATAAGCACTACTCAACCTCAATTCAGTCCCCAAAGCTTGTTGTAAACTCTGCCAGAATCTTGAAGTGAACTTAGAGTCTCTGTCAGACACAATAGATACTGGCACTCCGTGCAATCTCACAATCTCATTCACATAAATGTTAGCCAATTTATCTGCATTATAAAAAGTTTTAACATGTAAGAAATGTGCGGATTTAGTCAAACAATCAACAATTACCTAGATAGAGTCCATACCTCTAGAAGAGCGAGGTAGACTGACAATGAAGTCCATCATAAGATGCTCTCATTTTCATTCTGGTATTGGAAGCGGCTGGAGCAATCCAGCAGGTCGTTGATGTTCAGCTTTTACCTATTGTCAATGCAAACACTTAGCTACAAAATCAACAACACATTTCTTCATTCCAGGCCACCAGAAATTTTGTTTCAAGTCATGGTACGTCTTTGTATTCCCCAGATGTATAGCAAATTTGGAGTTATGAGCTTCAGCCATAATACGCTTTCTTAGTTTTGAATAATCTGGTACACAAAGCCTATCCTGAAATTTCAACACATTATTTTTATACACAAATCTCGGCCTTGTTTTTTATTCAATTTCATCAACAATCTTTTTTAGAAATTCAACTTCTAGCTGTTTTTCTTTAACTTCCTTAATTATGACTGGCTGAGCAGAAATTGAAGCTATAATTCCACGTTGCTCATGCAAAACAATCTCAATTTCATTTCTTTCCAGCTCATACAACAATTCGTTTCGACCGGTAAGCAAACATGCCAAATTCCCAATGGATTTTCAGCTTAGAGCATCTGCAACTGTATTAGCTTTCTTCGGATGGTACATAATCTGCTAATTATAGTTTTTAATCAATTCAAGCCATCTTCTTTGTTCATGTTCAGTTCTTTCTGAGAGAAGAAGTATTTCAGGCTTTATGGTCAATATACACTTCATAAGTTGTACCATACAGGCAGTGACGCCAGATTTTTAAAACAAAAACCATAGCTATGATTGCAAGGTCATGGGTCGGATAGTTCTTTTCATGTAGGCGAAGTTGCCGAGAAGCATAGGCAATGACCTTTCCGTTTTGCATTAGCATACATCCCAAGCCTTTATACGAAGCATCACTATAGATTTGGAACCCATCAATACCATTAGGCAAAGTCAAAATTGGTGCAGTTACTAATTTGGTCTTCAATTCTTGAAAGGCAAATTCGCTTTGGTCATTCCAATCAAATGGTACATTTTTCTATGTTAACTGAGTGAGTGGCATGGCAAGCTTTTAGAAGTCTTTCACAAATTTGCAGTAATAACCAGCAAGCCCCAAAAAACTTCTGACTTCTGATACATTTGTCGGCCTTGGCCAGTTTATAATGGCTTCAATTTTCTGTGAGTCAACTGATATGCCATCCTTATTGATTGCATGCCCAGAAATGTCACACTATCAAGCTAGAATTCACATTTAGAGAATTTTGCATATAGTTTCTTCTCTCTCAAAGTCTGTAGTACAGTTTCAAGTGATTTTCATGATCCTTCCTGCTTTTAGAATAAATCAGAATGTCATCAATAAATACAATAACAAATTCATCAAGGAATTGTTTGAACACCCTATTCATTAGGTCCATGAATGCTGCAGATGCATTAGTTACCCCAAACGACATTACCAGAAATTCATAATGCCCATATCTAGTCCGGAAAGCAGTTTTCTCTATGTCTTCTATCTTAAGATTTAACTGATGATAACTGGATCTAAGGTCAATCTTAGAAAATACTTGGGCTCGCTGAAGTTGATTAAATAAATCATCTATTCAGGGCAAGGGGTATTTATTCTTCACAGTTACTTTATTCAATTTCCGGTAGTCAATACATAATCTCAAGGTTCCATCTTTCTTTTTAACAAATAAAACTGAAGCACCCCAAGGTAAAGTGCTTGGTCGAATAAACTTCTTGTCTAACGGTTCTTGGAGTTGGACTTTCAATTCTTTTAGTTCAGAGGTTGACATTCTATAAGGGGTTTTGGAAATAGGTTGTGTTCCAAGTAGTATCATAATGGTAAATTCAATTCCCCTATCAATTAGATCTCCGGGTAATTCATTTGGGAATACATCGGGAAATTTACAAACTACAGGAATAGTTTCCACATTGGGATTATCGGAAGTCACATTCAAGGCACAACACAAATAACCTCTACATCCCTTTCTAAGCAATTTGACAGCTTTCATAGCAGAAATCATATACGAAGGCGGAACTACCCCATTCCTAGCAAATACAAATTCAAACAAGTCAGGTGGGCGGAATACAACAGATTTATTTACATAATCAATGGTTTCATGGTACTTGGTCAACCAATCCATGCCCAATATGCAATCAAAATGAGCAATGTCCAAGGGCAACAAATCAACATATAATAACACACCCCCAATCATAACGTCACACACAGGATACACATAAGCACACACCATAGAACCTCCAAAAGGTGTAGATACAGATAACGAATATTTCATAGATTCTAATGTTCTAGTCAATTTATGAGAAAAAGTATGCGACACAAAGGAATGTGTAGAACTAGAATCTATCAACACATACACATTCTGAGCAAAAATAGAGAGTATACCTGACACCATAGACTTGGTGTTCAAGATGTCCCAGGGCACGAGTGCAAACACTCTACCTTGCCTTAAAGTTTCTTTACCGGTGTTAGTTCTTATATTTGATCTCGATGTAGAAGCGAATCCAGTCGAACATGTTGCAAGACGGTTGGCGTCTTCAGATATAAATTGATAGTCTTTCACCACGTGGCCAAGTTTGTCACACCGAGAATAGGCACCAAATACACAATGACATACACTCCTATGTTTTCTTCCACATTCAGCACAAACAGGTGCGGATCCACTTCTTTGACTTGAACTGCTAGTAGATCCCATATTTTGTTTCTTAGTCATAGGAAATGAATGGCCCTTTCTGAAATTGAATCCAGATCTTTTGCCTTTCCATTCAGATATTGGAGCTTTAGCTTGTTTCATAGCAGCTAGGTCAGCTTCAGTCATTAGGGCTCTATCAAGTACATCCACATATTTGGGCAGTTTTAACATATTAACTCGATCAAATACATCAAAATTCAAGCCTTCGTCAAATTTTGAGCTTTCTTGTAATCGGAATCTACCATATGTGGAGCAAACTGGGCTAACTCGGTAAATTTGGCTTCATATTCAGCTACAGACATGTTACCTTGCTTCAATTGCTCGAATTCTGACACTTTTCTGTCTCTAAAGCACTGAAGGAAGTATTTCTCATAGAAAATTCCTTTAAATTGATCCTAGGTCATGGCCCCATTGTCATTTCAGATAAGCATCCACCAACGGCGAGCTTTTTCCTTTTGAGTATGAGTTGCTAATAAAACCTTCTGTGTTTCTGAACAAGGAAACACTTTTCGGTCTCCAACATCCATGTCTCAGCGTTCAATGGCTCAATTCCACCTAGAAAAATTGGTGGCTTCATTTTATTGAACTTCTAAGTCTATGTAATAATGTCGTGGTTGACCAGGTCTACTTGAACCAAAGGGGGTGAAGGAGGCAAAGGTTGCTATCTTTGTTCTGTATCATTGATTCTGTTAAGGCTTCAAGCATTCGCTCCATTTGGTTCATTTGAGACTCGAGGATTCAGTTGTACCATCACTTCTTGTATTTTCCATTGCTATAAATAAACAAGACAATAATAAACATAGGTAAATAACCTTCACAGTTTCATAATGGTCATATTCAGTTCAGATATGTTCATGTCATTTCACTTTAGTTCATATATATCCAGATAGTTCACACACACACTCACACATGCAGATGTAATGTCCTTAATTCTTTTCTAGGACGTTCTATAGTTCATATGGACTCGTGTGTGAGATATGACATGTGCTCTGATACCACTCTATCACGACCTAAACCTGCCCCTATAGGTTTAGAGCCAAAATCAACTAGTAATCCTGGGATTACCAAAATCCTCTGAACAGATTTGGAAAAATTAAGGGGCTAACAGAAGTAATTATCAAATACAATGTCCATAGAGCTATGCAAACATACATTGGATAGCAAATTTACAACTTCAATACATATATGTGACGTCATATTCACATTAGTCTTACGTCACAACTACAGATACAGTCAAAAGGGACTTAGCCCTAAATATAGAGTAGACAAAAAAACCGTTCAAACAAACAGAAGAAAGCAAAAACTTAAAACTTGTTTGTAGAAACATGACCACACTTTAACTCGGAAACCTTCTCGGGAGGCACTATGGTTGGCTGACAAAACAGATCTCTAGGCAATCATCACTAAGCCTAGCCACGTGCCTAATCACCTACATACATAAATAATATAGTGAATTGGAGCCCAGTGAGCAATAACAAAGTAAATGTTTTAATAAATGATGTCACATAACAGATTCGAAAATCAGAATTTAGATCAAAAGCAATTTTTATTAGAAACAGATTCATATTCATATTCAAAATTCATAGATAATCATACATAGTACATCCCTTAGCACTAACAGAACAGTTGACCCATTTATATGGGACGTAAACAGTTGACTCATGTGCACAGAGACATTCA
This sequence comes from Camellia sinensis, assembly GCF_004153795.1. Classification (NCBI taxonomy): domain Eukaryota; kingdom Viridiplantae; phylum Streptophyta; class Magnoliopsida; order Ericales; family Theaceae; genus Camellia; species Camellia sinensis. The sequence continues at coordinate 1,041,368 of NW_021026704.1, read as the reverse complement.
TAAGGGTCCATAACAGTTGACCCATGATCACATGGGATGTACAATTGACTCATGAATACATAAGATGTTCAGTTGACTCACGATTACATGAGACGTATACAGAGCAAATAACAGATATCACATGATGCTAAGAATGCCACGAATACATTTCAGAAATCTGGACAATCATTCATCCATACAAAAAAATATCATTTCAGGAAACAGATCATTTCATATCATCCGAAAATAATTAAAGTCAAACATAGCTTTACAGAGTTATTACTCACAGATAGCTCCAGTAGCAGAACAGTCAGAATAGACAGATCAGACAGTCTATGGCACGTGACCTACACAAACATATAGTGGATATATATTGAAACACACGCTCAGAAAACACTTCACTCATTTCTTTTCTATCTTGGTGTGTTTCTAATCCTTATCCTCATTATTATGTTTTAATAAAGGCTTAGGAATGCCTAAGATGCAATGAGGATGTCAAAATACACTTTCAAACACTTAGTCAAAATTCTGAAAACAAGGACAACTTTGGTCGCTTGAGCAGACTCCTTGGTCTGCAAAACTTCTGGGAGCTCTCATTTTACGCTCAAGTGCAACTTCTAGTCACTCGAGCTAGGGCTAAAAAATAAGAGTGGCCGCTCAACCGCAGGTACTAACGCTCGAGCCAACCCCCAACTCTGCAAATGTACTGGGAGCTCACATTCTTCGTTTGAGCGCAGATTCCACTGCTTGAGCAAAGAATGCAAATTCTGAAATTTCCAGATTGCTCTTCATGCTCCAAAACCCAAATTCAAAGTTTCAAAACACATCCTTTGGGCCCCAAAACTCGAGAAAACATGTCTAAACTTGTATAACATCATTGATGAAAGCCATTTTGCAAAATCAAGGCCCAAAAGTAAATGAATTGTTCAAAGTCAAACTTGAAACTTTGTATAATACTTATGCATGTAATGATATGGCTTCAAATTTTCCAAAACATGCAAACTTAGAATAATTTGATAGAAAACATGGAGAATCCTCAAAAGAAGGCTAAGATAGATGCATGCATGTATGAATCTTTGAAATCTACTTCAAAATGTCATGAATTATCCATGCATGTATATAATCAACCTTATTTCTCTCTTCGAAGCTCAATCCTCATGTTTAAACACTTAATCCTCTTGAACTCTTATGTTAGCTAACTTAAAGTCTCAAATTCAAGGTTGAATTTCTTACCTAGGCTCTCAATTCTCTTGAATCTTAGCAATTCTTGGTATGATCCTTCCAACCCTTTCAATTTTCCTAACAATTCTTCCACCTCTAGCTTTGATCTCAATGTTCTCTCTTCTCTTCCTCTCTCTATATTTTTGTTGAGAAGATGATGACAATGAAGTGTATCTAAGGCTTCTAGAATCAATTAGCCCTATATAGGCTCAATTAGTGGAGCTTAATTAACTTGAGTTAAGGGTAATCAATTGAGATTATTTAATTCTAATTGTTTGATTCCGAATCAAATTCCAATTAAACCTATCATATAATTCTAAAAATTCCAAATAATACTTATACATAGTCAATTTCATGTTCAAATGCCGATAAGGCCTTCAATTAGCTTACCGAAACAAAATTCCAAACAGATATTCCTACCATATAAGCACAATTAAAACAAAACACAAGCAATAAACTCAAATTTTCTTCTTAATTATTCATTAAGCATTCTTAAGCACGGTTTTGTGACTAATCACAGTTCAAGGTTGTTACAATAACTCTCGATCCTCTAACGACCCAGAACCTTTAGAAAAATAGTTCTCACATCACATTCACACCCCAAAAACAACTACCAGTCACTTGGCAACCCAATTTTTAAAAGAATAGTTCACATCACTTCAGAAGTCCTCAACTTCATTTCCTAAAAATGATTAGTTTTTGAGGTGAGCGAGTGCTCAATACGAAATATATTTAACAAATTATATAATTAATTGAAACATGCATGATCATGCTATGCAAGTATAGAAATTATGTTAAAGTAAATCTTCTTTATAAGTTTAAATGACCGTGTAGGATATTAGATAATCATTCTCTAAAAGCAGGGGTGGTAAATATACTATGACATCCCAAGTAAGAACCATAATTCAAAATACATACATAGATATAGATTTTGAATACTGAAAATAATCTCACATTTGTCGACTCCAGAAACGACGAGGCGATAGGCACCCAAAAACCTTTTTCCCTTCCACATTTGCCGACTCCTAAAACGGCGGGGATATGGACACCCAAAAACCATGTTTTTCCACATTTTCCGACTTTTGAAATGGCGGGCTCATGGACACCCAAAAACATTTTCTCACATTCGTCCGACGATATGGGCAAACAAGGCAATTGGGCACCTTAACTCCCTGCGCAAGTACCAATTATTTTACACAACTCAACCAAACCCGGACTTATAGACTATTTACCCCCTTTCAACTATTTCAATACGCCAACATTTTAAAAGTCACAAGATAAAATTTTAAAAGTTTATCATGCATGAATTTTCCAAATCTCAATTTCCCTATAATAATTTCAATGCACAACAATTCAATAGTTCACATGTCAACAGTGAGAAGATTCTTCAATTCATAACCATCATCTCCAGTTTTGGTGTAAAAGTCTCGAAGTCTAACTTTTCAACATCAAAGTCAAGTAAATACACTTAATTTTAGGTTCTAGAGGCTAATTGGGCAAAAACCCTTTTTTAACTATTCCAACCATTCATACACATTAGTATCACAAGAAAAATTAAGTAATGTATATGATGCATGAATTTAAAGTTTTCAATTTCTCCTAGGATGATTTTAATTCACAACAATCCAATAATTGATATTTCAACCTCAAAGTTGAATAAACACACCCAATTTCATGTTTTAAAAATCAATTGAGCAAAATCCCTATTTATTGAACAAGTTTCAACACTAGGGTTTGTAGAAAATTAGGGGTTTTTTCTCTTTCATGAATTAGACACTAAATTTCATCATCAACAACCATAATCCTCAATAATAGACATAATTCCATCCATAATCATGAATTATTGCCCACATCTATCCAAATCATTTATTAACAAACACAATCCATACATATATACACACACACACATATATATCTACAAAGGTGAATATGTAATGAAATTACCACATGTGAGTCTCAAAATAAAGATATAATAATTTAACGATACCCCTATCACAAGAATGGAAGCTTAAGATGGAAACTCACTTGAAGTTTCAACAAAAATGCAAATCAATTGGTAGATATCTCGAACTAAAGTTGTTCTTCAATTTTCTTGAAGGGTCTAGGGTGGATTTAAAGGAAACATTGGAGAAATCAAGTGTTTGGAGCTCTAGGGTTTCAGGTATGGAGGAGTGTGAGAGAAAAGAGGAAGAAAGAATAAAGATTTTGGGCCAAAAAGTGACTTTAAAGTGCCAGAATTCACGCAAACCGCTCGAGCGGTGAAAAGTTTGCTCAAGCGGACTTGCTTTCAACACAAGTACCCAAATTTCAAACAGACATAACTCCCTTGTCCGGACTCCGTTTTAGGTCGTTCTTATGTCCAAATTGAAGCCCCGGAAACAAGCTTTCCAATGGTTCTAACCTCACATCCAAATTCAAAGTGTGGAAAGAGAAATGGGTAAAAGAGTGAAGACTACTCATGGGATAATTATCCAAATCAATGTTTTTGGTTCAATCTTACTTTACCATTACCTCAATCAATATCCCAAAATGAACCAAAGAGGCTCCGGGTACAATAATAAGAGTGTCAAGAGCAATCCCACTAGTCCAAGAAGTACAAAGTGTTACAATAACAAAAGTTTTAATCAATTTAACGAAATTTGTAATTTTATTCGAAATTAATACATACTTTTTAGATGGGAGGTCTGTAGTTTTGAACCAATCAAATTTTTTGTTCTGTTCACATATTGTAAACAGAGAGTCGTTTATATAGAAAAACAAAACAGTAGTCTATGGCCAATGCAAACTACAATTTTAGCAATCCATTTGTGATTAATAAAATTTGTACATGGCTTAATTACCATTTGATTGGTTAAGGCAAGTAAAATTTATTTGATTAATCTAATTTGATGTAGTCAAATATTTCAAATAAATTTCAGTCCACTAAAAATATGAAACTTAATTTATTTCAAACTATGAATAATTCAATAAAAATATCGAGCCATTTCGTGATATGACTCAACCCAATAATGCGAGTCTCATATTGACACGTTTTAAAATATTCTAAGAAGTCAAAATATGGAAAAAAAAATCTATATTTAATAAATTTATATTTCTATGATAACAATAGAGGATATATAGACTTTTTTTCATATAGTATTAAATCAATTAATATTTAGAATTTGAAAATTTTCAAATGACTCCCTTTACTTGAATTTATTAATAGAGACTCTCATTCATATATGATGGACCAAAAGTTCACAAGAATCTACCAACACTTGCCTGTGGTTGTGGCTCTCTTCAAACGATCTCATGAAATATCAACAAGCATACAATTCAATAATCATGGAGTTTGCAACTTTAGTGTCTTTATTTTTAGAGGGATTAGTTTAGAATTCATTCGAGATAAAAGCTTTTCAATCCTTTGATCACACTCATTCATTCGGTCTTCTTGATTTCAAGATTTGAACGAATACACCAAGTGGTTTAATTCGACAACAAATTTCTATAATTGTTGGATTGCAATCATAATCAAAGACAGAATAAGAAATTTACCATTTTATTTCGTGTAAATCATATTGTCTGTTTTATTTAAATAAATTAAATCAAAATTTTTTGTGCATATCTTCTTTCTTCTTCCTTTTTTTTTTTTTTTTAATTACAAAACACTATTTTTGTGTGTCAAATTTTATGTAGCACCCAATGGGACCTTTATGTCTCTATATTTTGTCCCCAAAATCAAATTTCCAAATTCATGTCTCATCAAATGTGATGGCTTCTAAGTATACTTATTGCTTTGATCAACAAAAACAACAACAAATTTCTACAATTGTTGAATTATAATCATATTCAAAAGCTCAATCAGAGATCTATTATTTTAGTCAGTATAAATCACAAATCGTTGTGCATCTCTTCCTTGTTTTTTTTTTTTTTTCCCGTAAAACACAATTTTTTAATTTATTTTGTGCAAGTTTATGTCATGTATAATTGGACTTCCATGCCTATAACCTATTTCTCAAAAACCAAAGTTTCCAATTTCATATATCATCATTAAGTGCAATGGCTTCTAAAAATATTAAAAATTGATATGATCAATAAAAATAATGATGGATATGGTAGCTAGTTCAACATCGTTGTGCATCTCTTCCTTGTTTTTTTTTTTCCCGTAAAACACAATTTTTTAATTTATTTTATGCAAATTTATGTCATGTATAATTGGACTTCCATGCCTATAACCTATTTCTCAAAAACCAAAGTTTCCAATTTCATATATCATCATTAAGTGCAATGGCTTCTAAAAATATTAAAAATTGATATGATCAATAAAAATAATGATGGATATTGTAGCTAGTTCAACATTCTATGTAGCTGTTATTTGATACAATGAGAATGTTAGATGTTAAGGGTTTGAGCCGATAAAGCAATTGCGACCCTTTTATTATAATATAATTTACTAATCTCCTAGCATCCATCGTATGACAAAATAAAAAATATAATAAATAGTAAATAACAATGACAAGAATGTTGCCATTTGATAACAAACTTATACACTTGTTGGACCGCAATCACGTCAGAGACAAAATGAGACTTACCGTATTACTTGGTATAAATTATCCCATTTTATTTAAATAAATAAAATGATATTTTGTTTGCATATCTTTTTTTTTTATTTATTATTGAACATGATATTTGCGTTTACAAATTTATATCACGGCCAATGTGACCCCTATGTGCCTCTCATTTATTTTTAAACAATAAAATTTTCAATTTCACATTTCATTTGGCTAGCGGAATGTAAATGGAGGAAAATTCGATTATTATTATTTTGTGTGTTTCTTCAATCTATAAAATAAAAAAAATAAAAAAAATTAATTTAATTAATTAATTAATTAATTTTTTCTTCCCCCAACCCACTTTTTATACTATATTTACTGTTAATGTGTACTCTCAAAAGTTGTTTATTATTATTATTATAAATTAGAAAGTGACCCGTACATGTATGACAAATTATTTTTAAAATAAAATTTTGATTTTGAGTCTTAATATAGAACATTTTAACAATTGAAATGTAATGCCCTGCAAATTTATACTTGAATATGCCACCACAAGCACAGCAATACACAGAATAGTCGTCTTTTTCATTGAACTAAGATTCAAGAGGTTACACTTGCAAAGTTTATATTTCCAAAATACCTTGAACTCATCTCTAAGTTCAATGATCTAGACGACATTACAAAAGAGAAAGACCCCCAAGGGCATGTAACATTCCAAAGTACTTGCCTGGTACAACAAAGTAAGTTTTTTAAGTCTTAATACAGAATTCTAAATCTTAACAACCAAAAAGTTCTTGATCTATCATGTCCAAACTAAACCACTGCTAAATCCAAGTCATTTCTGAAGTAATATGTCATCATCTCCTGTAAAATAAATAGGGGTGAGCTATACGCCCAGTAGGAATACATTTAACTAAGTATTTAATCATTTGAATAAGCCCACGGCACCATTGAGACAAGATAAGGTGAGTAATTAACAAACATTTATAAACATAGTGAATTATGTAACTAATGCCCAGTTGAATAATCACATTTCCATCTCACACCAAACATCATCATATCGGAAAGGAAAACGCACCATGAGTCCCCCATAAGAGTCCAAATAAATAAAATACGAGTCACTTTTATTTAAAAACCATCTAAATCCAAGGCATTTCTGAAGTAGTATGTCATCATCTCCTGTAAAATAAATAGGGATGAGCTATACGCCCAGTAGGAATACATTTAACTACGTATTTAATCATTTGAATAAGTCCACGGCACCATTGAGACAAGATAAGGTGAGTAATTAACAAACATTTATAAACATAGTGAATTATGTAACTAATGCCCAGTTGAATAATCACATTTCCATCTCACACCAAACATCATCATATCGGAAAGGAAAACGCACCATAAGTCCCCCATAAGAGTCCAAATAAATAAAATACGAGTCACTTTTATTTAAAAACCATCCTTACATTGACCGACTATTATACGACAGGATATGGGCATCCAAAATCATCCATTTTTCTACTTTTACCGACTATAATATTGCAAGGCCAGTGGACACCCAAAAATATTTTTCCCACATTCGTCTAGCGATAAGCTCAAGACAGGGCAATTGGGCACCTTGACTCCCCACGCAGGTACCAACAGACCATCACATCAAAACCAACTCTTAACCCAAGACTGATGCTCAATTTGCCAAACTTTTGTTCATTCAACAAGTATTCAACACAATACGAGATGAAACACACACCGCACTCAAGAAAAATTAATCTCCAAGCCACAATTTCATTGTCATCACAATATTCACATCTTATATCTTTTATTGTTCACAAGATTCCAAGACTTTAAGGAAATTTCAATTAAAATCCTACTCTCTACTTAGTTGGAAATTAGGGTTTTTAGTTAAATTTGGAGCTTTTCCTCTATATATATATATATATATATAATTCTCAACATCAATCTTCCTCTTTTGACATTTTAATAACAAGTGAGTAGAATGACCCTTTTTGTTAAATCCAAAGTTTAATCCAACGTAATCATTTAATCAAGCTTTAAAATCACAATAATACCATATAAACTTCTTCAAATCAAAGAAATACTGGGTTAAAAGTAACCCTACCTCAAGTTATGAGCACAAGAACCAAGCTTCTAGATGAGCTCTTCACCAAAGAATATTCCACTCGGTAAAGATGATGACATTCAAGTGTTCTTCACCCTTTGCAAGAGATTTACATCAGATCTAAGGAGAATGAGGAGTATTTTGGAGTGGAAACTTGGGGTTTTTCGGGCTTGAGACAAGGAGGAAGAGAGAAAAGAAAAGTGGAGAGAATGATCTATAATCGTATTTTTTAAAGTGCAGAATCGCGCAGACCGCTTAAACACAACTTCTTTCGCTCGAGCGGACATCATAACTATGAAAGGATCGCTCGAGCGATGACTCTATCGCTCGAGCAAAAATTACCAAGTCCCAAAAGCATTGCAGAGTTACAGTGAAACTACTGGGAGCTCACATTCTACGCTCAAGCGGTCCTGCTTGTAAACTTACGAGATATTGGGAGCAGCAATTCTCCGCTCGAGCGGTCCCCTGGAACAAGATGTCACATGAAAGCTAAATAATAAATTTTCTAATAGCTGATGAAAATTTTTATCACTGTGTATGTGATCTTATGTAAAAATCTCATAAAAACAATTTCTTTCGAAGTTATGAAAAAAGTATATTATCAACCTGAAATCAAATCCTTACTTATATTAATCAAATTTACCAAAAATCATGAATTCCACTTGTATCAAAATATATTTTTTGAAAAAAAATAACAACAATGGAAAACTGTATAATATAACTCATGGTGTATAATTTTGGTTATTAATCGAAAAGGTCTTTACTAATTTTTTATATTTTTGTTTATGTCTAAAGTGGTGTATCGAGTCTTTAATTATGCTTCAAGTGGTATTTGATTATGATTTATTATAATATTTTTATATGACAATATTTAAATATTTTATTATACGAAAAAATTGTTTAAGGTGGGCTGACTCAAAATTAGAATTTATGACTATATCAGTAAGATCGTAAAAGTTATTCACATTGATGTATAAAAAATTACAAATTCAAATCATAAACAGTGTCCTCTAAGGCAATTAGACACAAAATCTCTACAACCATAATAATTTCAATTTTCAAAGGATTCTGATTAATTATGTGACACGTTATAATAACAATAAAAGCTCTATTCCAGCCAAATTATTTTTGCATATATTTTCTAGCAGAGCTCATAAATGTGCATTATCAGTAATACTATAAATCCAAAATTTTTATTTAAAAATTATTCAAGAAACATCAATAGGTGCCTTAAACATACACAATCATTTTCGATAAATCGTTATTATTTAAAATAATACTCCACGCTATTTATTATTTAACATTTGTCAATTTATTTTGTAAGGGTTTGTACCATATGAACCTTATAACTACAAAAGAAAATAATTTCATGAAATAAAATAAAAAGTCATAACTAAATACAAAAAAAGTCATAACTAAAATCTCAAAATAATGTCATAATAAAATTGGTCGTAACTAAAGAAAAAAAGGGGCGTAACTAAAGTGCATATGGTATGTGGGTGTATAATAGAATTCCCAAAAAGTATTGAGTTCCATTATATTAATCAATTAATATCAAATTATGTAAATTACTTATAGAAATATTATATTTGATACAAAATCACAATGGAATTAACTTTAATTAATGTAATGATATTTTATATTATGATATGTATTACAAAAAGAATAATATTAATTTTAATTTAGATAAAATTTTAATTTAACTTATTTATTTTAATAATCTTAGTCTTATCGTTGTATAAGAGTGTTACTTTTAAATTAGAAATGGAATGAGTAATATAAAATTAAAAGTGATTCTAATTATTTAATTTAATTTAAATTTTTATATTTATTTTGAAAATAAAAATATGTACAAATAGAACTAAATTTATTTAAAACATTAAATATAAATATGTTGTAATTGGATTAAGAAGAAAATACATAAATTAATTACATAGAGTATTGATTATTTCTTTTTCTTTTTTTTGAATTATCTATATATTGTATATAGGTATATAAAATTTAAATTAAATATAAATGTTTTGCAATAAATAATTTCATGTTAAATAAAAAATGAAATACAAATTAATATTAAGACATTAATAAGATAGACAAAAAAATATAAAATATAAAAGAAAATTAATTTAATCCGTGCGATGTACATAATTAAGCACGTTATGTCTTATTTATTTATTTGTATATCACATTAATTTTTTTTAAATATCATAATAATTAAATTATAATTATATATATGCAAATAAGTATTTCTCAAATAGAATCCATATAAAATTGATTATTATAATTGAAATTAAATTTATATAGAATTTTATATGTAAATAAAATATACATGCTGATGTGACTTTTTTAGAAAAAAAAAATTAAGTCTTTACAATATGTCACATAAGAAAAGAAAAACACTACATGTATATATGATGATATGATGATTTAGTGAATTATGTAATTTTATTTTATTTACATATTTAATTTATAGTATTTACTTTTTTATTCTTTTTGTTTGGACAAAAAATATTTTTTAGAAAACGTTTTTCGAGCTAAAGACTTACCAATGTCACCACATTACTATCATCACTTTCACCTCTACCACTACACCACCATCACCACGGTCATTGTCACCATCACCGTCGCTATCACCATCACCCCACCACCATGCATCCACATCCATCTCCCTTCGTTTCACCACCACCGCTACCAAACAAAAAAATATATATTTTATTCAAAAAATATTTTTCATTTGAAAATATTTTCTACCAAAACATACCAAGGTTATCTCTATTTCTTCTCACTCTATTATACAAATTCATATTTTTCATTTCACTAATTATCATTTTAATTAGTAATAACTTTACATATTTATTATTTTGTATTTAATTTTACATGCACACGATTTCAATTAATAAAAAAAATTGAGAGTAACACAAAAAGTCCACCAAATTATTCACCCAAAAAAAAGTCCACCAAATTCTAAACAAAATTTAAAAAAAAAAAAAAAATTAAAAAAACTACCTTAACCAAACAGGTAAAATCCGCAAAAGAAGCAATAGAGAGATCTGGAGATGCAAAACCATCAAATTTGCATCAGAAACACGTAATCGAACAAGGCAAAAGGAGTAATGGATGAAACCATTGAAGAACATGGAAGATCTCTAGCTGCTCCAATAATCTTCACCATCGTTGTCGCATTCCAATTCATTTTCAGATTTATAGAACAGAAGAAAAAGGTTCCTTTGTCTCTGCTCTTGCCTTTTTCCTCTTCATTCATTTTGTAATTTAGGACTTGGCCAATACTCGTTGTTTTTCAATATATTTTGGGTATGCAATCACATTGTTACATAAAATTTGTCTAATTTCCATTTCAATTTACTGTAAATGTTACCATGTAATTCATACAGAACCAGTAGCTGAACGCTAAGCTATCTAATATGCCTCTCTCTCTCTCTCTCTCTCTCTCTCTAAGATCTCTAGCTGCTCCAATAATCTTCACCATCGTTGTCGCATTCCAATTCATTTTCAGATTTATAGAACAGAAGAAAAAGGTTCCTTTGTCTCTGCTCTTGCCTTTTTCCTCTTCATTCATTTTGTAATTTAGGACTTGGCCAATACTCGTTGTTTTTCAATATATTTTGGGTATGCAATCACATTGTTACATAAAATTTGTCTAATTTCCATTTCAATTTACTGTAAATGTTACCATGTAATTCATACAGAACCAGTACCTGAACGCTAAGCTATCTAATATGCCTCTCTCTCTCTCTCTCTCTCTCTCTCTCTCTCTCTCTCTATATATATATATATATACACACGCACACAAACATATGTATACGTGTTTACAATACCACATGGGTTAACAATGGGCTTTAGAGTATTTTTTCAAGGGTGAGTTCTAAGTAGATTGTATCATTTGGTATCAGAGCCAGCCACCAAATTGAGTATATGATTGGATGCAACCTATGCATGTATGTGATTGTATGGGATGTGGCTTTGCAGTTTGAGCCAGGGAGGGGGTGACCTATAGGTTGGATTACGACACCTTAGTATTGTGTATGGGTATAGTTCAATAGATTGGGCTACTGTGGATGTCGGCTTCGGGTGTATGGGTACAATTTGATAGAGTGGGCTATCATGAGTGTTGGCTGCGGAGTGTGGTGGTATGTTATGATCATCCCATATTGGATAAAAATAGGCTTGGGTGTTTGAATTATGCTTGCGGACCAATATTTTTTGGATATGGTGGGTTTTACATGTGTCCATGCCATGAGGTGAAAATAACAAATGAAATTCATCGTAACGGATTGCTCAGAATTTTACTAATAACAAATTGTTGGGCCTTTTACCTCCCTCTCTCTCTATATAAATATATATATTTGACATAATCTCAATTCTCATTTACAATGCAATTATGAGAATACAACAACATCTATTCACAAAAGTGCAATGATTTTATATTATCACTTATCAGGTTATTTATTCAAAGGGAAATGCTAACAACACCAATGGGCATCCATTAAGATTGGTATATGTGGAAAAAGTGTATTGAAATATGTGAAAAGTGTATAGAAAGTAGAAACATATAAAAATGTATGGGAATATGTGAATTGTGTATTGGAATTCTAAACTTTTAGCATTATTTGATCCTTAAAACACGCCTTCCGGACAGTGGTTAGCAGGACCCGTCTTCAAATACTTTTTTTATTTTCATTATTCTTATTTAAAAATCTTTACTGGTTATTTAAATGGAAGCTATTTAAAAATCTTTACTGGTTATTTAAAAATCTTTAATGGAAGCTATTTTAAAATGGTTTGTATTTTGGTTATTTGTTTTTTCTCAGAAAGGATCAAAGTCTGGTGTGGAGGCCCAATTGCACGCAGAAATTAAGCAATTGTATAAGGAGGCGAGCTCCATATCACAGTGAGTGATTCTGATGTCCTGATTGAACTTCTTTTGTTCCTAATTAAAATGCATCACATGGAAGTTTTGCATTTGGTCCCATTAGATTTTGGAATTGTGAGCTGTCTTATACCAAGGGGTAGCACATCGAATATTGAACATGTTTTCATCTCACAATCATTAGTTGATTTCCCAGCCACTTTATCCCTCATCATTTTTTGCTTGTTCCCCTGTTCTTGTAAAACCTTTGGCATGAATGTTAAAGCAACTGCTTGTTACTTAAAGCTTTGAAGAATGTTGGATAGACAAATAAGTTCAGTATTGGATAGTTAATTTTCTTCCATGTAAAGGAAATTTGGATTGAAACATTTGCTTTGCTTTCAAAATTTAACTCTTTATAGACTGAAATGATAAATTGTCGTCATTTTGAATTTATTGTGTTCAAACTTTTATTGCTCAAGGACACAAGCAAGAGGGGGGTATTTTTGGTGGCAATTTATGATGAATGGAATGCACCTTGTATGCATGTAGACACAAATTTTGAAACGTGAAGTATTTCAACACATTTCAAAACTCATGTTACAAATGTCTACTGTTTAGTTTTTTTGGACTAAATAATGTGGAGTATTTGAATAGTAGGTTCCTATTTCCGATCTGTATTTTTGATCGTTAGTTACGCATTTTATTTAAATGAGTCTTCCGATTAATGAAGAACAAAAAAAATGAACAGAAGACAAATTAAGAAAAAGAAATGTTTTATTGAAATTGTAGGGATTTAGAATCCTTAGATACAAAATACAATAGTTGAGTTTGGAACCCTTTACCTAACGCTCGCCATCGTATCAGATGCTCGCAGTGTAGTGTAAGCTCTCGACTTCTTCTTTCTTGTAGCGACTTCTTTAGCTCTGAATTTCTTTCTCTTTCTCTCTGATATTCTCACTTCTGATTTTTAGATACCCTCTCTTGTGTGATGGTCCTTATATTTATAGAGGGCCATCCAAGAAATAAAAGTGTCTCATTCTCAATTTTCAAATTGAATGATAGCGCCATTTGAATTTTGAATAATAGTGCTATATGATTAATCGTATATCTGATTAACTGGATTGATCTTTTGGGTTTCATCCTGTGTGGTGTCCTTTCTGTAGGCTCTACAAGTGTCATCTTTCGTATGCTCCACGTGTTATTTGAGTATTTTGAATAACGTCTTGAGATACGACGTTGTTTTATTTATGCCAAAGAAGCATAGATATGGACACGCAACACAACACAGATACGACACGGACACACTGATATACTAATTTTCAAAAAATACAAGACATGACATGTGAGGGACACGCATGAAATATATAATTTTATATATTTATTATATGTTATATATATGAATATATCACTTAAAGATAATAAAAAAATGCAATATGACACTAATTCCTAAAAATTTATATGGTTTTTCTTTTATTATTATATCTTAAGTTGTTTTGTTCCAACTTATAATTAGTTTCACTTGTGTCTAATTGTGTGTTTAAGTGATAGACATATGTGTCCTCCAAGTGTCCAGAGAGTGTCTGAGTCTTTAAAAAAATTAAAAAATAAGACACGTTTTGAAGAGTGTCAGACGCGGGTCAGGGAAGTGTCGGTGTCCCGACACAGACACGACACCTTCTTAGAAGTGTCCGTGCTTCTTAGATTTATGCACTTCAACGGATCATATTGATTTTTTTAGGAAGTGATTAGCTACAACATTCCTACCATAGGCTCTATACGTGTCATTGACTAATTAACCGTATTTGAAATTTTAACATAAATTTGGTTGAAATTTATGTGCCAACAAATGCCCTCTCGTGATTTGTACCAGTGAATTTTTTAACTGTGCAAATCACGATACCTTGGCGCTTTTATTTAGGACTTCTTTGGATCATAGATTGGATTATTTCTTGGCTTTCATCACTTTCGGCCCCTTTGACTTTGTATCCCTTTTTTTGTCATACATGGACCCCGCAAAAAATTTAATTAATCCTCTTTTTTTTTATATATATATATTTTATTTTATGGGTTAATTGCTCTTTATAGTCCATGGGCCTTTTATTTTTGTTGCATGGGCCCTCTTTTCATGGACTTAATTTTTTTTTTTTTGGGTTAATTGCTCTTTATAGTCCATGGGCCTTTTATTTTTGTTGCATGGGCCCTCTTTTCATGGACTTAATTTTTTTTTTTTAATGGGTTAATTTCTCTTTATAGTCCATGGGCCTTTTATTTTTTTTGTTACATGGACCCTTTTTGTGGACTTGAATTTTTTTTTTTTTATTATTATTATTTTTTTTTTTAAGGGTCATGGGTAAAGGTCCAAGATTTAACTGGGCCTTTCCTTTTGTGGGCCTCTTTCTTCATTCTATGTGGACTTTTTACCAACTTGCCACCACTTTTTTTTTTTACATCTTACCCAATTCACCTATAATTGAGTTCAACATAAGCTTCACCAAGCCTGATATCCGCTCCAAAGCGGCCTTGTAATTTCCCATAATTTTATGACCCCCTCTTTTTTTTTTTTTTTTTTTTGGCAAGAGTTTTTTTATATTTATTTTTGAGACTCATAATCTTTTTTTTTTTTAAAGGATTTTGCTTAAATGAAATAGGATGGATGGGCATTGATAGGATTTCTAATCCTACACAAATTCTTGCTTCTTTGGAGTGTTTCGAATCCTACATAAACTCTTGCCTCTTTGAAGTATTTTAGGAGATCACTATCTCTTTTCTTGAGCAAGACTTTTTGCTTTATATGACACCTATCCATGCCTGTAGACAATATATACTTTTACCTTCTGCAACTTTCACAGCAGATTATTTTTTTTTTTTCCAGCAAATCTTTATCCTTCCAGCATATTTCCAGCATCAATTTTCCAGCCATTCTCTTTCTTCTCTTCCCAACAAAAGTTGTTCTTCTTACACTTTAAAGAAGACACAAAAGAATCCCTTCAAACTCCTTTAAATTAGGTATGCTTTCTTCATCATAATATGGAGGTTTCATACCCAGTAGTTGCATCTACAAGAAGTTCGGTGATTGGCAAAGGAAAGTCATCTTTAGGACAAGCCTCATTATGCAAACCCTTATTTGACTATACTTTTTCTTGACTAGCATTATTTGCTAGCCAAGTTGGATATTTGACTTCCCTAATGAATTTTGCATTGATAAGCTTGTCGACTTCAGCTTCAATTTGGGTTGTAAGCTCTAGTCGAGTTTGCTGTTAAGGTTGTTTAACTGGCCGTTTCTCAGGGTGAATAGCGAGCTTATGGACTTTAATCTCTGGATCAAGACCAGGCATCTCACTATAGTTCCATGTGAATATGTCGCAATACTCCCTTAAGAAGGAAATATATTGTTGAGCCTCTTCTTCCTTTAAATTTGCACTAATGAAGGTTGGTTTATTTTCTCCTTCATCACCAAGATTTACCTTACGAAGGTCATCGACTGTGGCTTGGCCTCCTGCTTTAAATTCTGTTGGTGCAGGTTGAGCTTCATCTTCGTCAACATCTTCCAACACCTCTTGAGTAATAGTCATGTTCACTAGAAATTTTCTTTCATCCTCATGATAGCCTAACCCTTCTGTCCTGGCGGTGATAATACCGCCTTGTTGGATAGCTTGCCTCTGCGAAGGTGTCAATGCAGTGTCAAATGGTGTTATTGTTCCTGTTGGTATTTTTTCAGGATCTAAACCAACCTTTAACAACATCTGCATAATTATTGCACTGAAGGTAGGCTTCTCAAAACTCGAGATGTTTTCTTCTGGTATTTGTTTAACTTTTACCTTGTGTTCAACATCTCCAAGTGAGTGGAATATGATAGGTTTTCACCCTTTTCCTTTAGTAGGGACCACGATTTTATTGTATTTCTCCACATATGTACATTTTGTCCTCTTTAATGGCAACATGAACTCACCCTTCAGATCCAAAATTGGGTTTATTGGGGCTAGAGTCTTTGCCCCTAGTCTTTTTTTGGACTTTGGCACATATCAAAAAGTTCTCCTTGTTGAAACCGGAGCAGGCTCTAGAGCGTCTTCAGATTCTTTAACATATGGAGTATTTTTAGACCTTTTCACATCTTTTCCCTTTATCTGTGTAGTCCTTATATAGAAGCGGGTATCAACATAATAGGCCTCTACTTCTCCAAATGGATCACTGTCAACCACAATTGTCCCCTCTTTTCTGGGTGAAGGCAACGGGTGCTTGATACATTGGTGAAAAGTTGATGGTACGGCCTGATGATTATGCATCCACAATCTCCCAAGCAAAGCATTGTAGAAGGTGTCTGCATCAATGACCAAAAACTCAGTGCTTTCTTCAATGTCCCCAAACTTGGTTCGCAATTCAATCTTCCACGTAGGGCGTTGTTCATTCTGATTGAATCCTTGAATGATCAGACAACTTGGGTAAAGTTGTGAAAGTCAAACCCCTAATAGCCCTTTGAGGCAAAAGGTTTACAGCAAACCCTCTTTCAACCATAACTCGAGAAATTTTCACATCATGGATAAGCCCAGTGATAAACAAAGGATGATTATGGTCCGCTATTTCAGCACACACGTCATTGTCACCAAATGTTACCATAGCCGTGCATGTATTTGTCTTCTCTTGATTTCTGCCCTCGATTTCCTTGTGGAAGTCCTCTGGCTTGGACAAGGCATATATTAAAGACTTTCGAAGCTCTGGAGACATCTTCAGTGCATCATACACGCTCAGCAATGCTAGAATTTTCTTGAGATGAGCTAGTACATCATTTTTCACTTGCTCTTCCTCTAGCAAAACCTGCGAAACTTCTGATGCCTGAGGGTCTTGAGGATTTCGTGATCTTCTCTGGTAGGTTAGGTAAGTCTAGCATACTTCAGCAACAGATTTTTCATTGACCTCAACTTCTTTTGTTCCATCACTTATTTGGACCGTGTTAACTAGCCCAGCTGTAAGGTGATCATCATCATCAGTCACGTCATCTTCCTGGAGCTGCATTCTTCTCCCATTTCTTAGATACCAAGAGTCATGCCTATAAAAGCATTGGGATTCTAGAAAACCATTCGTCATGGCTTCCCAACTAGGCACAGCAACCCCTTCAAGGGAGCAATACCAGTCAAAGGCGATCCCATCCACAGAAAGAGGGAACTGTCATAGGCAAAGTACTTGATTTTGAGTTGTTTCCCCACACAGTCTCAAAAAACGCCTAATATGTTTTTGAGGATCTCCATACCCCTCATATAGGATAAAATTTGGCAGTTCGTATCCCTCGGGAAATGGTGTTTGCTCTACCCACAAAGGGAACAATTCCCTTGGATGAGAAGTGCTCATCTCTTGAAGATAGAGGGCAGTTTCAATCTTCTCCTCAATTGTGCCTTCTATGAGATCACATGTTTAAGCAAATGGACCCTCATCCTCCAAAGGTTTTGACATTTTGATTTCTATTGGCCATGGTTTATAAAATGTCCTATAGACTAGATCAGCCATGGTGTCCCAATCAGGGATTGAATTAGGTGGCAAGTTGAAGTACCAATCTGCTGCCCACCCATCCAAAGAAAGGGCGAATTGCCGTAGAAATAATACCTGGCTTTTTACTGTGTTTCCACATTGTGCAAGGAAACGAACCAAATGGCACCTTGGACAACCCATCCCATTATATAAGGAAAAATTAGGTTACTATATATCCTCGTGGAAACTAGACCCATTCGACCCAATTAGGGAATGGGTGTTTAGAAATTTGATTTCTTTCAATGATTCAATTTTGATGGGCTCCAAAACCCTCATCTTTCAAAGAAATTGTTACTTTCTCTTGATGTTCTACTTCCCTACTAGCCTTAATTCTTGCTTTCTCACCATCGCCTGGATTGTGAATAACATGTACTTCTCGCTCTTCAAAATTTATATCCACGGTGATGACATTACAGGGAAAGTTAAAGTGGTCACTTGATACACTTTCTCCATCATATGTCCTGGCCAGAGATGTGTATGGTGAACTATCACGGGAAAAGCCAAGTTCCCAATCTTCATTAAGATCTTCAATTTGAGATGACTTTGTTTGCTTATTTGAATGCTTCCATACTTCACCACCTCATCATCTCCGAAGTGCAATCGTTTTCTTGCCTTTTTCACAAGCTTAGAGTTAGACCTACACCCAGTATCTCCTTGTTCTATTTCCCTTACATATTCTGGAGCGTTTTGATAGTACATTGGTGGTACTGGAGAATATTCTGGAGAAAAGGCTTCTGAAGTGTATGCTGGAGAAGCTGGGGTGTACTCTGGAGAAGCTGGCGTGTACTTCAGAGAAGCTGGTGTATACTCTGGTGAGGCTGGTATGTACTCTGGTGAGACTGGTGTGTATTCTGGAGAAGCTGGTGTATACTCTAGAGAGTCAGGTATACAAATAGGAGATGTGATACAATCTCCTTCCCTAACTTTTGAACAAACTTCATCCTCATCTTCCTTGTCATCACTCAAAACAATGATGGTTAGGCAAGGGGCCAAAGTAAACTTTTCCTCCCTCCTTTTATCAAAGTATGTCTGCAACTCCAAAGATTGAAATTTTGAAGGCATGAATTCCTCCAATGTAACTGGGACAAGGGGACATTGCTCTAATTGTTCATTAGGGACCAATTTCTCCCCTTTTTCCTTCTTTGGATTCTTCTTTCCTTTTCTCTTAATTACTTTAGCCTTTTTCTGTTTCTTGGAAACTTTTGGTTTTTGCTTATTGGAAAGTTTTGGTCCTTGTGTTGTAGAAGCAACCACATTTCTAGCTTCCACTATAGCATTTCGCTTTTTCTTCATGCTTTTCGATTGATAAACAACCCATTCACCTTCATTATCAATGTCGATAGTGATTGGATTAGCAGATGCTTTCTCCTGAGGAGGGAGCTCAATAGTCCAAAAGTTCCTGAATTTTATCTTTCAGAACAAAGCACTCCTTTATCGGATGGCTAATCAAATGATGGTAGGGGCAATACTTTGGATCGTTCATTTTTCCTACCTCATGTGGTCTTTTCACTTCAGGGAGAGCAATCAACATTTGCTCCAACATATCTTCAAATAAGTCCTCGACCAGATCATCCGTGAAAGAATATTTCTTCTTTAACCTCTCTTTCATAGTCACCTTTTTAAATTCCTGAGGCTTTTTAGCCCTAACTACAATAGGGGCTTTCTTTCTAGTTTCAACTATTGTTGTGGTTGAGGACTCAACCCTTTCAACTGCCCTAGACCTCCTTCGTTTAGTCAAATGCGGTTCCATATCATGAGCTTTGGTGCATAGATTATTGAAGCCTTCAAAAGTTTGAGCCATAAGAGCTGTAGAGAGCTCATGTCAAAAGTTGCTAAGGCACATCTAAATTAACTCTAATTGCGTGAACTTCTGTGGGCAGGCAAATTTCAAAGCTCGCCACCTTGCAATGAAGTCTGTAGCAAGCTCATTTGTCACGTTGCTTGGTTTCAATTAGTTCTGGTACTCCAACTCACCTTTGTGTGTTGCAGAACTATTTAAGAAACTCCTTCAACATGGAATCCCAATTTGGGATTGATCCCTCAAGAAGGTTAGCACAACATATAAATGCAAAACTTTCAAGTGATTGGACAAATAGTTGTAGGCAAAGGGCCTCATTCTAGACTATTGGCCCGCATCTTGAAAGAAAGTGAGCCACATGTTGTCTTAGATCTCCTGTTCCATCAAACATTTTGAAATCTAGTTAAGAAAAACCAGAAGGAAATGGAACAACATCTACCTATATTGGGTAAGGTTTTGTAATTATTCAAAAGTTCTCATCATCTTTTTCCTTGACTTTCTTTACTTGTCTCCTCACCAAATTATCAATCATGGCCATGAGCATTGGATTCATACCACCACTAGTTAGGTCAGAGTAACAAGGGCCATTGCCCCCTGGAGCTAGTGTGCTTTGCACGCCTACAGATGTCACCACTATAGGTTGTTCCGTTTGTTTAGGTGCACTTCTGTCATTTGGGCCTGCAACTGTTGCATTTGCTCCTACACAATAGCCATTTCCCGTTCTCTTCTTTCAAGTTGTTCTTGTAGGGTCACCACTTTTTCCTTAAGACCCTGTTAGTCCTATTGGACTTGCGAATTTTCGCCCTCCTTTTCAACATTAGTCATCATGATTGCAACAGCTTTGTTGATATCTCTCAAATCGTCGTTTTCAATAATCGTTGAAACAGATGAGTTAGATGAGACAAAATCATCTTGTTCATATAAAGGATTATCAATCCCCACAATCTTAAGGGGTTGTTTGGGGTGTCCTAAATAAATGCACTTTTTGTCTTTTTGGACTAAAAAGTTGAGGAAAAAAATATGGATGTTTGGGTTAACTTTTTGACTTTTTATGAAAAAATGTATATTAAAAAATTGTATAAATAAGTGTATAGGAGACGTTAGTGATGGAATAGGCCGTACGGTCGGCAGCGTAAGGGGCAGCATGGCAGAGTGTAGGGGAGGAGTTGATTCTCTCCTTTTCGGGCATAAATTGGACGGTGTTGTTCAGCCCATAGGGCCCACCACGGGTCCTGTTTTACTAATCAAAACCGTTCAATGTGTAGGACTCGTCGAGTACTATATGCTTGTAAAAAATCACGTTGATCGGATATCGATAGCTATCTGATCGGATTAGTTTTTTTTCAACCGTTAACTATAACACCATCCATTTTTTTATGCAAAACTGATTTGATCATATAGTTAGTAATATCCGATCAACGTGATTTTTTATAGGCATATAGTACTCAACGAGTTCTACACATTGAAAACCCACTACACCACTACCATCTCACCTACTCCACTAAACCTAACCCACTACACCACTACCATCTCACCTACTCCACTAAACCTAACCCACTACACCACTACCATCTCACCTACTCCACTAAACCTAACCCACTACACCACTACCATCTCACCTACTCCACTAAACCTAACCCACTACACCACTACCATCTCACCTACTCCACTAAACCTAACCCACTACACCACTACCACCTCCACTTCACCTACTCCTTACCTACTACACACTCACCCTCTTCTATATATAGGAATCATGAATCATTGTAATAAATATGAATACATTAATCAATAATACATAAATTCTTACATAAGTGTATAGGAGACGTTAGTGATGGAATAGGCCGTACGGTCGGCAGCATAAGGGGCAGCGTGGCAGAGTGTAGGGGAGGAGTTGATTCTCTCCTTTTCGGGCATAAATTGGACGGTGTTGTTCAGCCCATAGGGCCCACCACGGGTCCTGTTTTGCTAATCAGAACCGTTCAATGTGTAGAACTCGTCGAGTACTATATGCTTGTAAAAAATCACGTTGATCGGATATCGATAGCTATCTGATCGGATTAGTTTTTTTTCAACCGTTAACTATAACACCATCCATTTTTTTATGCAAAACTGATTTGATCATATAGTTAGCGATATCCGATCAACGTGATTTTTTATAGGTATATAGTACTCAACGAGTTCTACACATTGAACGGTTCAGATTATCAAAATGGGACCTGTGATGACCCCCACGGGCCGAACAACACAGTCCTTAAGCTTGCCTCCGCCTGTGTAATTTATCCTCACTAAAGTCAAGCACAGCCGCCTTCCGTCAGAGTGAGTTGTCTCACAATTTGTATGAAAATAATTTTTTTATATTTTTTTTTGGTGAATAGTGATAACTTTTTAATTTTTTTGGTAACTTTTTGACTTTTTGGCTTTTTTGTAAGTTGCGAAACCAGCCCCATCTGACTGCAATGCTTTGTTTTGAGCCTCACCAGTCATAGACCTTGTTACAGGCCCTTTTCTTATTCCCTCCATAGATAGCTGGCTCCAGGCGGAAACATTTTCTAAGGGTCGTTTACTCTTCGCTTTTGAGAGGCTTGACTTTCCAATTGAGTCCGATCCCACAGTTCTTCCTGGTGTGAAGATAGGACTTTCAATTTGTTTTTGGCGTTCATCTCTCTCAAGAGCCTCTTGAACAGCTCCTATGACATTTGTCAGCACTGTTCTTTGTTCTAGTTTCCTTAAGGCATTATTCTTTCTTCGCCTTTGTCTTTTTGAAACTGGGCCATCTGATGACCTATCAAGTCGAGCCCCTAGGGGCATAGAGGAACCGTTTGTGTTTTTGCAAATTCCTCATGGATTTTCAAAACAGTCCCTGCATTTTTTTGGAACATGGAGGGTTTTTTATGGCGAACCAATTGATGTTGATTCGAATCTCATTGGGCCAATGGGTGTTCCTTATTCGAACATTGTCGGGCCAATAGATGTTCCTTTGGCTCCTCAAAGGTGACTGAGATTTGGTTTGACCGACTTTGCACTTTGAACAAAACTGTCGGTTTGTAGGCCGCAACTGTTTTTTCAACAAGAAGGGCATTTTTTCCATCAACAGGAGTTTAGGTCATTACCCTCCTCCCAATGGCCCTAATGATGGCCATGTTTTCAACGGAGGCCCTTTTCTAGGCAGACTTTGTCATTTTAACTAAGTCTTCTACCCTTATGAGTAGTTGGGCCACAACATTTTTTGTTACGCTCGCTAAAACTGCAACAAAGACCGTAGCTGCAACCTAATTAGCCTCCCTTGCCTGGATTAGAAAGCTCTTCGTTAGGGTTGTGGCCCTCACAGTTGCGTACTGCTTCGACACTTTCACGTAATCTTTAGCAATCTTTTTCAAACTTTCAGCTTTCTGAAGAAGTGTGACCTTCTTTGTGACACCAGTTACCTTTGGGACAACCAAGTGCCTTCACTCCGGAGCCCCTTGGGCGACAGGGGAATGTGCATCTTTCCAGGATTTCGCTAGTTCTACCTTTGGGACAACCAAGATCATTCACTCTGAAGCCCCTCAGGTGATGGGTGCTATCTCCACCCTTCGTGATTTTAGAACCACCGGAGTGTAAGTTAACCTTTTGACGGTTGCTTCAACATTCCTATAACAAAAGAATACGTCATTAAGTTTTAGATATATATATATATGTTTTTTTTTTTTGCTCTTCAAAAGATGGGAGGAGAAATAGGTCCCATTAAGCATGCCAGAATTTGTAGACACAAATTTTGAAACGTGAAGTATTTCAACACATTTCAAATCTCATGTTACAGATGTCCATTGTTTACTTTTTTTGGACTAAATAGTGTTGATTATTTGAATAGTAGTTTCCTATTTCCGATCTGTATTTCTAATCATTAATTACACATTTTATTTAAATGAGACCTCCGATTAATGAAGAACAAAAAAAAATGAACAGAAGACAAATTAAGAAAAAGAAATGTTTTATTGAAATTGTAGGGATTTAGAATCCTTAGATATAAAATACAATAGTTAGGTTTGGAACCCTTTACCTAATGGTCGCCTTTGTATCAGATGCTTGAACTGTAGTGTAAGCTCTCGACTTCTTCTTTCTTGTAACGACTTCTTTAGCTCTTAATTTCTCTCTCTCTCTCTCTCTCTCTCTCTCTCTCTCTCTCTCTCTCTCTCTCTCTCTCTTTGTGATATTCTCACTTCTGATTTTTCGATCCCCTCTCTTGTGTGATGGTCCTCATATTTATAGAGGGCCATCTAGGTGATAAGAGTGCCTCATCCTCAATTTGAATTTCAAATTGAATGATAGCGCCATTTGAATTTTGAATGATAGTGCTACATGATTAATCGTATATCTGATTAACTGGATTGATCTTTTGGGTTTCATCCTGTGTAGTATCATTTCTGTAGGCTCTACAGGTGTCATCTTTCGTAAGCTCCACATTTCATTTAAGTATTTTGAATAACGTCTTGAGATACGGCGTTGTTTTATTTATGCACTTCAATGGATCATATTAATCTTTTTATGAAGTGATTACCTAGAATGACTAATTGACTAATTGAAATTTTAACATAAATTTGGTTGAAATTTATGTGCCAACAATGGGACATGTGATCTAAAAGAGTTTCACGTACTTTCTGATAACAGGCCTTCAACATTTGCACAAGCAGCTAAACTTAAGAGGATGGCACTAGCTAAGGAGAAGGACCTTGCAAAAAGTATGTAATTTTTTTAGTAAGTGTTTTACGAGGCTCTGTAGGAAACCTTTCTTTTTCTTTTCTTTTCTTTTCTTTTTATTTTGTTCTATTTTATTTTGTGTGTAATTTATGTAGCACGTAGAAAGTTGTTTGGGAAGATAAGACTCATTAGACAATCTAAACGATCTTCTTCAATTTTAAGTCTTAGAATCTTGATTTGAGAGCATTTGAGGATTGGCAATGAATGATAATGGAATGGAATTGTAGATTGATGTAGGATTTGTAGAATTAGGTTTTGAAACATGAATTTGTCGAAGTCATATGGACTGTACAAGGATTCAGTTGTTGGGTAAAGTAGGTGTATATTAAACCTAAAAAATGTTTAGATTATTTTGTTTTAAATGCCGGGCATCATTGTGAAAAACAAAAATAATCCAAGGGGAAATTTTCAACTTGCTTGACAAGACATTATCCTGACTAGTTGGGCTCTTTTCTATTATTCTTCCTATTATTGCTAAATCGTTATGACATGGTATTCTATGCATCTTCTCATAAATGTAGATGTTTCTTCTGTTTTTTTTTTTTTTTTGGGACCTTCCTCTTTTTTTGGGACCTTCCTCTTCTTTTCTCCTGTTAAGCCTGTCCAAATTGTGCTTGGTATCCAGATAAGATGATTTCAATGGGGGACCAAAACAAAGTGATAAAGAAATGTGACAGAACCAGCTATTCCAAACAAATATTGGTATGAATTTTTTGATATCAAGTAATGATATTTAGCATTAGTCAAAATAGAAACTTGAATTAAAAATAAAACAAAGAAAGGACTCCTAATTTTGAACTAAGTATTTATTTGAAGATTTGAATTTCTTCAAGATAGATTTAGGGTTTAGGGTAAAGATATAAGTACTATGGTACTATGCAAGAAACCCCAACAAGACTCTCATTCAACATTGCTCCCTAATTTCAATTAGGTTGACATTAAAAAGAACTCCCAATTATATGCTAGCTCAAGCCAAAAATTGGGGAGATACCAAAAAAAAACAAACAAACCAACAAACAAAAAAAAATTAGCTAAACAAACAACAAATCATAAGATGAGTTCACAAGCAAAAGGGGGGGTCTCCTTTTAGTTTGTGAAAACATTTAGCCCTTTGGGGTTCTTCACTATTTTGCTTGGTGGTGGTGGTTATGTGAGGCAACCTCCGCCAATGCATACAGTGTACACTGTCCTTTTCATAATGGGTTGGCAGGGTCTCATTGAGTGTTTTGAGTGTGTAAATTGTTTAGGTCTGGCTTACATGGTCTATTAGGTGGTATTAGTGTTGATGGACTGACATATTTTGTAAGGAACGCCCTGACCCTGTATTGTTCAATATTGTCTCCTCAATGAAGGTCCAAAGCTCACACTTTAAGACACTTCACACACATTTCACCACATGATCTGGGACAAAAATCAAAATATATGGATTTTGCACCTTCATCTCACCTCATCCATCTTGGCTCCAAGCCTCAAGATGGATTTGGGGCACCACAAAATGGGTTTAGCAGTTTTTTGAGTGTGTCTCAGTTCATTAATATGTTGCATAGAAATTTGACTCCTTCCTTCTGATAGGTACCCGTATTGGCTGATTCTTAGTTTTTATTTTCTCATATGCCAAGCTTTAATTGGGTCATAAGTTGCTGCCTTTTAAAAGGTGGCCATCCTTCAAATGCATCTAGATTTTAAGCTGACTTATCTTATATCAGCTTAAAAGATAGGTACCATATGAGATGTACATGTTTATGCTTCAAAATGGTTAGGCTTTGCATGCTAGTCGAAGTTATTAGCCTTTCTGCCTATGCCTTGTATCTTTCTGTGTTTTCTTCCTGTTGCATTTTGTATTTACTGCTGTTTTGTTATTGCTTTCGCAATTTGGATTTGTTTTTGCCTCACGTGGATGGAAGCTAACACACACTGTTAAGTAACTTGCAGTTCAAGAATTGCACAAGAGGGAGATGAAATTGTCATATGATGCCTATTTGAAGGGTCTCACAATATTAAAGGTGATCTTGGGAACTACTTGATGTGTAAAATATTTGTATGTTTCACTCAACAAAGTTCTGAAGTGTTTACTTGCATGGTTACCAAACAGATTTTTACATATTTTTCGCTGATTTGCTGGTTTTGGCGGATCCCCGTGGCTGCCATATCTAAGCAACTCGTGGAGCCCTTTGGTAGTGCATTCCTGTCACTAATATTTAAATTCATATTTTGTTTCCTGTTTACCTTTCGTGTGTACAACTTCTCTATCGACTCTGAAGTTCATAGACTAGCCACCTTGTTGTGATGCTGCATTTCTTACTCTGATTAACAAATTTATCATGGATGACACGCTTTAAGCTAAGCCCATCACCAGGCATGATTATTCATCGAGTGTTTGAAGAAATATAAATATTTGGAAGGTTACTGTAGTGTCTTGATTCAGTACAATTGTCCTTTTGCAGGGAAGGTGTTATCTTGGAGAGCGGGGAGTCCTTTGAACGACAATGTCATGGTAATGAACTAGTTACAGTTTTCTGACTCTTCTCATTTTTTGTTTTATCACTAGATAAATGTTTTATTAAGCCATTTTGTCAAAAAAACAAATGTGCACTCACACACAAACCAACACACTTCAACTCAATTCAACAAATCTTTGTTTCAATTACTTGGGTTGAGCTATATGGATTCATTTCCTCTGTTATCATGTACTTAGTTAAGTCTAAAGCCATTATGTCATTTCTTTCTTACTTATCTCTGGAGGTATGTCCTCTTTGGCTTTCCTCTATTTCTTTTTACACACTCAACATGGGTCAAATCACACCTTATCGGTGTTTCAGTTGGTCCCCAATGCGCATGGGCATAAAATATCAAAAAAAATTTCATATTTTATCTTTGTTTGGTAACCACTTTTTAACTTCTCTTTGGTGCATTCATTTCTTATTATTTCTTTTTCGTGTAACATCACTCATCCAACTCATTTTCTTACATGTAAATGTTGTGCATTTTAGTCCTATTGTACTCCTTTAATAGTTTTTTTTTTGTCCCCCTTCTATTAAAAAAACTTTAGTTGAGATGCTTAGATTTCTATCAGCTGTACTTGTAAATGTTTCATGTATTTGATACGTAGCATGGTTGAGACATTTTATGGTTCTTAGCCAATTTTTTGCATATGCCACCAGTGTAAAATGACTTTAATAGTTTTTTTTTTTTGTCCCCCTTCTATTAAAAAAACTTTAGTTGAGATGCTTAGATTTCTATCAGCTGTACTTGTAAATGTTTCATGTATTTGATACGTAGCATGGTTGAGACATTTTATGGTTCTTAGCCAATTTTTTGCATATGCCACCAGTGTAAAATGACACAGAACAGAGGTGCATATGTCCAGTCCTGAAGATTATTTTTTTCTTTCCAGTCATCTGAAGAAAATAAAATAATGCGCAAATCAAGTAATTCTAAGACATTATTAGCTTGATAGTTTCTACATGCACAAATTATAAGATATCAACTTGATGATTTTTCTGCATTATGGTTCTGATAAGGTGTTATAATGCCAATGCAGGTCGGGATTATACCATGGTTGATATTATCTACCAGAGTCAGCAAAATTATTTGTCGAAAAGTCTTCAACTAGAAGGATTTGCTACTCTGAAGAAGATAAAGGACTCGGGAGAAATTGTTGTCCTCCCTTCCCTGTATTTATCTAAATTCATTGATTTTGTTTTACTTGGGCTTTTCTATGTACAATCGTAATGTCAAGAGAGTGGAAGACTCCCTCTCATAAAAACTGTATTCTTGTTTATTTTTAGTAAATGAAATTCAGAAAAGCAGAAATGAAGTTACGCTCCGTTTGGGCGGAAAATATTTTTCTATGTTTGGTGGTGGTGGTGGTGGTGGTGAAATGAAGATGGAGGTGGTGGGGCGGTGGTGACAGTATTCATTGTAGAGGTGCGAGTGGCGGTGGTAGTGTAGTGACATTGGTAAGACTTTAGTACAGAAAATATTTTCCTCCTTTTAAAGGTGGAAAACATTTTGTGTCTATATAGACTTGTTTTTGTTGACCATGAAAAATGTTTTTCGTTGATTTTTATTTTCCATTGTAGCAAACACCAAAAAACATAGAAAATATTTCCCGTCCAAACAAACGAAGCGTTAGTGAGACTGGTTCATGGTGGGCTTACTATGCTTTGAGCTTGCATTGTATTTTGGTATTCCATCAACATGGTGTTTTTGTATTACATTAGATATCTTTGATTTTAGAGTATTTAAAGATGGTTTTCGAGATCGACTATGAGAGAGGGTGCGTGGCATGGAGTGTGGTGGTAGGAGAAGTTGGTGGTGAAAGGGAAAAATAGTGGTGGCTTTTGGTGGTAGAAGGGAAAAATGGTGATGGACTTGCAGTGGTGGAAGGGAAAGAATGGTGGTTAGCTTGTGGTGGTAGGAAGAGAAGTTGGTGGTGGCATTCACTGGGGATTTTGGGTCTCCTTTGTAGTATGTTGTAAATAAAAAATAAAAAAATAAAAATAAAAATAATTTGAGGGAGAAGAGAATTGGAGAGGAGGAGAATTTTGTCATTTCACATTAATATAATTTGAGTGCTGTTATTAGTAACCCATAAATAATTTTAGACCCCTCAATTTTTAACTTTTTTTATTACAATAATAACCTCAAATAAAATTACTACAAAAGACATCATTAATTTGGAGACATTCCATCTCACAATTAAATTTACACATCCACTGTATCATGAATTAGGGTTTATGAGAGTATCCACCTCTATCACCACCCATTCATTTTTTTCAAATCCCACCTTCAAAACCTACCCACCCTCAAAATCTTGAAAACCCATTAGCGGCAATATTCTGACAGTAACAATGACAACCATTTGATTACCTACATTGAACGGTCAAAACATGAAAATTTGTTAACACATTGAATGGTCAAAATTGTTAACGCTTTCAGAAATTTTCATTTTTTTAAGTTTGGGAATACAGGCCTGAACATTACTTATTTGTTCGGGAAGATGTTCCTGAACAAATAAGTAATTTTCGAGAATACAAGTCCGAACATGGAAATTTCTTAACCCATTGAAAGGTCAAAATTGTTAACGTTCATAGAAGTTTTCATTTTTTCAAGTTCAGAAATACATGCCCGAATATTACTTATTTGTTCGTTATCACATTCCTGAATATAGATTATTTGTTCGGGAATGTAGGTCCGAACATGGAAACTTGTTAACACTTTCAACGGTTAAAATTCTTAACACTCGCAGAAATTTTGTTTTTCAAGTTAGGTAGTTTCAATTTTGAAGAAACAAAGAAAGAGAGAAATTTTATTTTTCAAGTTCTGTAGTTTCAGTTTTGAAGAAGCAAAGAGTTAGTATGGTCCCAGTGATTAATTTAATTTCAGTTTTCAAAAACAAAATTTCAGTTTTTGAAGAAGTAAAAAACAAAATGGCTAAATAGACATTTTTGGCTTTCGAAGGTTATTAATGTAAAGTTGAGCGTGCCAGCAAGGATCAATCAGTCCTTACAGAATATTAATTGCCAACCAATTATCAGACGATTGTATTTTAGTTCTTTCAGCCTCAATGAAGATGACTTTTCCTAGTGGCTTTGTTTAGGAGAATTAAGCAAACAATGAGTAAATGAAGAACAATTATAGCATTTCATTAAGTAAAATGGAAGACTTACAAAGATCCAAATCAGCCTCGTAGAAGTTTACAGCAACAAACTACTTGAAACTACTCCTATAAACGAAGTGAACGAAGTGCAGTGCTGGAATTTGAAGTACAGAAACGTAAAGAACAAGAAATATAAAAATTGGAAAGGAAATAAAGTAATAAAACTTGTTTTTTGGATCTGAGTCTAGGGGCACTTTCTGAGGCCTTCTCTGCTATTTATACTTCTCAATGACAACCATCGAACTGCACTTCTAACCGTCGAACTGCCCCTCCATGATCGCTGATCATGTTGCCTTATAGTTAGCTCCACTATGCCAATATCTGCAGTTAGGCTTCCCTCCTGATTTTGAATTTAAATATGAGTAACCGTTGAAGTCACATCATTTTGCATCTCTTTGCTGATCCAGTGCTACGTAGATCTTATAAAAACCAATACTAACTACCACGTGTACGATTACGATCGAAGATTTAAGTTGTCTCCCCATATTGCCCTCATACTGCCACGTGTTGAACTGTGATTGGCTTTATGCAAAATATGTAGCCAACATTACCCCCCGCACTAATATGCCCAATACTTGGTGATATTAGTGGATCAAGGGTTTTTTTTTTTTTTTTAATCCACGTCTTAGAATGTGCATAGGCTTTGCATTTTTCCAGAAATGCAACCGTTATTCATCATTTGCATTAAATTCTCTTCTAATCGTTTGAACATCCCCACAATCTCAGTATTCGAAAAGGCTGATACATCTTTTATGGCCAAACCAATTCTCTCTTACATTGATCGAGCCTACAAAGAGTTATTTGATGATGTTGTTCATCCTCGAAAGAACCTTCATACATTGATTAGCCACCTTTACCCACCTCCCTATATTTAAGTCATGAAAGTTTTCGCAAACTATCAACCTTTGGATTACGCACCTGCTACTCACAATTCTTTAACCCAAAGTTTTGCGAATATGGATATTGGAAACTCTTCTTCTAATCCAAAACTTTCTGCGTGGGATGAGGATGCAGCTTCCTCGTCCTCTGGGGCTTTCTAGTTGGAGAAGCTGGCCAGATCCTGAGGAATCGAAGTTAATGGAGCGAGTTAATCATCATTTTGTCGAATTTGTCGACCCTCTAACTTTCCCTCCCTTTGCTCGGAGCTCGGTCGTTTATCCATATGTACCTATTGACTGCTGCCGCAGCTTGGAGGACAATCTGCTCGTAGCATGGTATACATCCTCCATGCCTACGAAGATAGTACAAGCCACCCGACGTCCAGAAAAGGCACAAGGGTATAACCCATCGTTCTTAGCCCAGAAGGCAAAGCTTTGCACTTTTGACTGGCTTGATTGTGTTAACACCCCCCAGTTTCCTCCTTCTTTCGAGATGGAAGCTTCTATACCTCCTCCTCCGCACAACCTCCACTGGATAGAGAAACTGAGGCTTATCCTCTTTGAGGACCAGGTTTTTCCCCCCTATAATCCTCTATCTCCCCCTACTCCGGCTCAGCGATAGCAAGCCCAACTTCTGTTTGCGACCTTTTCTCACTTGCCCTTCGATGTTCTTGAGAACGATGTTCCTCTCAAGAACTTTCGATGGGCTTGTGATTAACACCCCCCAGTTTCCTCCTTCTTTCGAGAAGGAAGCTTCTATGCCTCCTCCTCCGCACAATCCCCACTGGATAGAGAAACTGAGGCTTATCCTCTTTGAGGACCAGGTTTTTCCCCCCTATAATCCTCTATCTCCCCCTACTCCGGCTCAGCGACAGCAAGCCCAACTTCTGTTTGCGACCTTTTCTCACTTGCCCTTCGATGTTCTTGAGAACGATGTTCCTCTCAAGAACTTTCGATAGGCTTGTGATGTTATGACCCGGGGTCATGTCCTCAACCCCATTGCCCAAGCAGAGCTCCAGATGTTTTTGGACCAACTCCCATTGCTTATTCATTGACACCAAACTTCTATGGCCACCACCCAATCTTTGAACCAACTTTCAGCCCTTAGAGGTCATACCCGGTATGAAGCAGAGAACCTCATTAAAGAATATGATGACTTCAAGAATAAAGACTCTGCGTACTGGGATGACTTCGATATGGATAAGACGGAACAAGGGTTAAAAGAAACAAAGTTTGAAATAAAGGCTGAAAAACTCTTTTGTCAAGTAAGATCACATCAACTTCAACAAACAAGCCTGGAGGAAATAGAAGATAGAATAAAAAAGGAACAGAAGTTTATTGACCATAGCTGGACCAAATTCCATGATCTTGTCATTTACTCTGTTCCTTACTTTTATGAGCTTGAATATGTGCCTAAGTAAGGCCTCTGATGTAATCATACTTATCTTAATAAAGCGGAGAGATTTTTCTTTATTTGGTATGGTCTAATTTTACTCCACTTATCCAGAACCAACAAAATTATGGCTTCGAATTCATCAATTTTCTCTTTGAAACTTGACTCTTAATGAAATATTCAAAAACCAATTTGACTTCTTCCAACATATGGAAGTCACCTTCCAGAACCAGAGCCTCAAATTCGACAATCTTGCCCCTTAAAGCTTGCTTTAATCATATCCAACATATGGTCAGTACGATCAATCAGTTTTAAATTGACCATTTTTGCTTCAAACAACAGTCCATACTTTCAAAAAATATGGAAGCCTCTTTCAAGGGCTGCATTGTTTTATTCTGAAAGAGCAATCTCTTCTGTATATTATCAAACCAACTATTGGTTTGAAGCTTAGAACAAACAATTCTTAACCTTGAGGGATTTCAAGTTTTGCTTCGAAGGATTTATTCTCACTGAGAAACCCTAAAACAGGTTTTCAATTCTTTTGAGGTAAACAAATACTTGAGCATTCTTGCATCCTTAGGGGCGAAATGTGCTTCGAAGCCGGCTTCCTGCTTTCGAAGCCGTTTGTCATTTGACTTTGGCGCCAAAATTTGGTTTCGAAGCCAAATATTTTATTTCGAAGCTGACATCAGTATTTGAGATGTGTTTCCCTCCAAAATAATCAATATTGAGGGAAACTCTTCGTATCTGTACTTTTTGTACTTCTTTATGAATTCTACAATATATTTTTCAGACACAGAGGTTTTAAAACCCTTTATATTTCGTGCTCTAAATTCACTCGTTTGCTCAACACACAAACCCCTCCCCTCTACTGACCCTCTCTTCCTCGCTGCTTGCCACAAATGGATTTTTCTTCTTTGAAAGAACCAACTGGCGAACGTATAAGCCCAACAATGGCTTTAAAGAGGTGTATTGAGGAAGAGGTTGCCAAATTTACAGCTGATGGATCAAGTACCATAGACGGACGCCTCTTTGTCCCTCGCCATAGCGACAAACAAGAGTATGTCCTAGGTCCTATCTTTCGAGAGGCTCCCACCTAACTTCCAGCTTTGTACCCTCGTTTGGAGGACCACTTCCTTCTCTATGAAGGGGGGCTCGACTGGGGAAATTGGAGAATGAACCGACCTTACCGTTGCTGGCCAACATTGAGGGTTGAGTGGAAGAAATGGTATGACAGGGTCGTACCCGCAAGAGAACGGGACTTACAAGAACTCTACATCCTCGATGCCCTTCGTCTTTCCAGGTTTATCATTCCTGAAGACCCTTTTTTAATTCCTGCCGCTCTTTGTTTCTGGAATATGGCCTTTAACTTTTTTCAGTTTCGTTGTGGTATGATGGCTCCTACCGTTCTTGATATTTGCCACCTCTTGGGGCTCTCGCCCCTTGGTACCCCCTTTACACCCAGCTATCCAGACCTTTCAGTGAAATTTTTTCTTCCACCTTTGAATTCTTCCTTTAGTGATTTCATAAAGACTGAAAACAAAAAGGTAGGCCTTGTGAGCGATCAAGAACTCTTCTCCTTTGTCTTATATTGGTTGTGTAAATTTCTTTTTTGTACATCATCTCAACGAATCATGCCTGAATTTGCCCCACTTGCAAAGGCCCTTGTTTTGAAGAAATGCATAGCCTTGGCCCCTTATCTCTTAGGCCATGTTTATAGAGTCTGCTCCCAATTTTGTGAGAAACCTCTTGATACCAACCAAGGAGGTCCCCTCTGGGTGCTTCAACTCTGGCTCTTCGCTTACTTTACTGATTTGCATCCCTAGTGCTTAAAATTCTTAGTTCAAGATCCTAGCACTTATGGAGAAAAGTATGCTAGAATTGCCCTTTATCTCGTTTTTTTCACCTACTATCTTACTTTTTTCCACCAGCTCTCTGTTTTCCCAACTGCCACCTTTTTTTCTCCCTTTGATGCTAATAAAGGGCCAATTTGGCTAAGGACATTCTTGGCTGATAGACAGTGTTCCGTTCCATCGCACAAAGACATGTGGGCTTCTATTTTGTTGCCAAGGGAACTTTTTATTGGCACTTTAAACCCTCGAACCCTCGAGTGTATAAGTGCATATCTGAAGTATACTGCCCTTCCCAGTTTGCCAGGCAATCTGGGTTTACTCAGGGGATTCCCATTCCACTTTACCGTCTCTCGAATGTCCATCTTACAGCCAGAGACTTGAGAGTACCCAAATCCAAACTAGAGAAGGCAACATTTAAACTATTGAAAGATTTGAGTGAGTTCAAATTTGTTACCTTCCTCCCCTCTGGCTTGGCTTTGAAAATATTTCAAAATTGGTGGTTAGCCAATATGGAAGTGCATCTAGCAATACATCCTCGTGATTTACTGATAGGGCTAGGTGTGCCTTCTAAGGCTAAACCAAAAGAAGCCAGGAGCATTCCCTCTCTTCTTACAACTGCCAAGACTATTCCTGCAGTCTCGCCCCCTCCCTCCAGAGTCACCAGAGCTGCTTCAAAAAAAGATATGTATCTTGAGGTTTCTTTTTTATTTAGACTTTTCTGTTTGTTTTCTTTACATTCATACTTCTTGGTGTAGGGTCTTCACAAGAAGAATCTCCTAAGAGAGCTGAAGCTCTGGCCATTCTCAAAGACAAACATCAGCGGAAAAAGAAAAGAAAACTAATACTTACTTTTGAGGAATCTAAGTCTCAGATTGAAGAGAGAGAGACCGAGAAAGATCCAGAAATACCACTGCAAAGAAAAAAGAGAAAGAAGATAACTGTCTCACCTTTTGATTTGGTCGAAGACCCTATTCATGAGATAGCTGCCAGAACAGTAGAGCAAGAACACTTTAAGGAAATAATTATTTTTCAACGACCTGAAAAAAGCCGACAGCAACAACTACTAAGAGATGAAGCTGCTGCTGCTGATACAATCCAAAGGGAAACTACAAGAAAGTAACACATTGCTGAACATTATTCCCTTCGGAGCTCTCCTATCATTGCTACCACTTCTGAAACAAGTAACTTCTTTCATGCCTCTATTCTTTTGTCAAATTCTTGGAATTGAGACTTGACATTACTTTGTATTTCTTCTTTTGTAAGAATGACTACTCTGCCTCATTCCTCAATAAGGACTCCTTCGATCTCATTTGAAGTTGAAAGTCCTCAAATTGTAAAGCCAATTCAAACAATACTTCCACCTCTTGGTCCCATGTTTTCCATACCTTTCTTGAGGTCAAGTATTCCTATATCTCTTTCTTTTGGCTTAACTCCATACTTCCCTCATTTGTCTTTCAATTCTATTCAATCTGATTTCCCTTCGAGCTTTGCTTCTCCTCCTTCTCCTAAGGAAATTCTAGCTGTTACTTCATCTTTAATGATAGTTGAATCCTATAGAGAGGGTACCGGTAACTCTCCAACTCATGGTCCATTATCTTTACCTAGCTCCAATTCTTCTTCCCTCAACCTATTGGTAGCCAAAACTATAGAGATTGCTAAGGATGCCCCACCTTCTTCTCCTATTCCTATGTAGTCATTTCTTCCTTCTACCAGAGCTCTTTCTGCACCTTCCATGTCTGTGGATGAGGTGGATATCTTCGAAGCTAGGCTAGTTAGTCTCCTTGACATACCTTCCACCTCTCTAATGGCTAGTAATGAGACTGAGCCATTAGTTCTAGCTGATTCTCTGCTAGAAATTTTTGGGAGCTCTTCCTCCAGTAGTAAGACTTCCTTGCCTCCGATAGACTTGGACAGCTGTCTGGAGCTGCTGACATCTTTTTCGAGGATTCCTTTCGAAGCCTTACAAAGGCCTATAATCAAAAATGGCTTCCTCCAGTGTTGC
This sequence comes from Camellia sinensis, assembly GCF_004153795.1. Lineage (NCBI taxonomy): Eukaryota > Viridiplantae > Streptophyta > Magnoliopsida > Ericales > Theaceae > Camellia > Camellia sinensis. The sequence goes on along the minus strand of NW_021026704.1, from coordinate 1,004,813 downwards.
AAGATTGTTGAGCAATTCGGCATGACTGTCTCAAGTATTTATCTCAGACGGCAGCCACCATTGAATTTTACATCTACATTTGTCATGCTGCCAAGGCTGCAGAGGAGAAATTACTGAGAGACTAGAGCTTTGTTTCCAAAGTACAGACTGAAGTGTCAGAATTGAAGGAACAACATTCCTCTGTCTCCCAATTTTGGGCTCAATTATTGAAGAAAAAAGCCCAACTTGAAGATGAGCTATCAGCAGTCAACCAAGCCTTAGATCGAACTGCCACCAACTTGCAGATTACCAATCAAGGACTGGCCGATCGAAAACAGGAAATGGCCACAGCCATCTAATTGCTCCCATCACTTAAGAATAGAGCATCTATTGTAAAAGAACAACTGAGACATTGTACTGACTTTTGGGCCAATCTATGGCTAAATGTATTCAACTCTTTATTAAATAAAAATTCTTATTTATCATTTGAGTGTTCTCATGTTCCTTTCATTTAGTACTTATTTTATTCCTTGTGTTTCCCACACGGTTGGATAATAAGGCTTCAAATATCTGCCATTAATTTTCTTAGAATGTACATATCCATTCTAAATTTTCAAATGATATGCTCCCAAGGGCAAAACTCTATGAACTTGATATGGTCCTTCCCAGTTAGGTGACCATTTGCCAAATTTGTGGCTTTAATCCCTATGGGGAGTATTATCTTCCATATCAAATCACCTTCATCGAAGCTAATGTGCTTGACTTTCTTATTATAGTTTTTGGCTGCTTTCTTCTTTTGGAAAAGAATGTTATTCAATGTCAGAATTCTAGTTTCATCTATACTTTCTAATTCCAAGCACATACTTTGATGGTATTGCTCAAGATCTAACTGATCCTGGTATCTCACCCTCAAAGACTTAATATTAATTTTCACAGGTAACACTGCATCATGCCCATATACTAAGGCATAAGGAGTGATTCCTGTACTTGATCTTGGAGAAGTCCTATAAGCCCACAATACATCCAACAACAAGTTATGCTAATCCCTGGGATTATCTTCCACAACTTTCTGAATTCCTTTTTTCAAAGACTTAGTGGATGATTCAGCTTGACCATTGGCTTGTGCATAATAGGGAGTAGAATTGACGAGACTAATTCCAAACTCTACCACAAAAGACTTTACCATTTTCCTATCAAACACAGTTCCATTATCAACAGTTATAGTCTGTGGGATGCCAAATCTATGGATCAGGTCTTTAATGAATCCAATTACTTTAGTCTGATCTACAGCCTTATATGGCTTAGCTTCGACCCACTTAGTGAAGTAATCCGTGGCCACTAGGATGAAGCAATGATGCTTCGAAGAGGGTGGGTGTATTTTCCCTATCATATCCATAGCCCATCCTCTGAATGGCCAAGGCTTTACAACTGCATGCAGATCAGTTATGGGTATATGCCTTATTGTGCTATGCTTTTGGCATGCTTGGCAACCTCTAGCATATTCTATGCAGTCCTTGAGGATGGTTGGCCAATAATAAGAATGTCTTCGAAGCAGCCATCTCATCTTCACACCAAGCTGATGAGCACCACAAATCCCTTTATGAACTTCAGCCATGGCTGTCAATGCTTCCTTTGGACCTAAAAATTCCAATAATAACCCATATGTCCCCCTTTTGTAAAGAGCATTATCATACATTATGTATTGCATGGATTGCAATTTGATTTTTCTGCTGGCTTTCGAAGATGGGCCAGTTAGAAGCATTATTGGATGCCTCCAATCTTGTTCTTGTAAGTCATTATGATTGACTTCTAAGACCATATTCCTTTTATTCAAAGGTGGTGTTACCTTTTGATATGTTGTTTGGCTTATGTCCCTTTGAGTATTATCCCATCTCTTGAAATTCAAAGCCTTTTGGGCCACATCATTAGTTTTATTATTCAAGAATCTTGGGACATGAGTTACATTTGTTATCTGAAACTGAGAAAGCAGATGTAATGCAACAACATAGTATGGCGAAATGCTTATACTTTGACATTTGAAAATTCATTTCACCCGGTTAATTACCAATTGGGAGTCTCCAAATATATCAACTGCATGAGCTTGTAATCCAATAAGTATTTCAAGTCCCACTATTAAAGCTTCATATTCAGCTTGATTATTGGAACAAGTAATTTCATCTACTCTGAAACCATGTGTGGTTTCTACCCCCAGTGGTGACTTAATCACCACACCAATCCCAGTTAGACCATTGGCCTTCGATCCATCGAACCACATTTGCCATGGTTCAACACTAACCATACCAAGTTCCATTATTTCTTGGCTTTCCGTTTGACATGGATGGTCTGCCAAGAAGTTAGCTAAAACTTGTCCTTTGACTGCCCTTTAGGGAACATATTCTAGATAAAATTTTGATAAAGCTAATACCTATTTGTCAATTCTCCCTCTCAACATAGGTCTAGATAACATATATTTAACCAAATCAGTGGTTGCAATTACCAAGACAGTTGTAGGCAAAAGATAGTATC
>NW_021026704.1:976084-993164 GCF_004153795.1 Camellia sinensis | reverse complement strand
GTCTCATAGGGAGCCTATGTTCTACTAATGAGCTATCCAATCCTGGTAGTTCATTATAAGACCATGCAAAACAATCTTTATATCTCTTCAAGACCACCAACAACTGGTTCTTGTCAAGAGCACTCAACCAAGCACTGATATAGGTGGGCTGCTGTATAGAACCTTCCCCTAAATTCACTTCTTCCAAGGGGTCTTGTATCTGAGAACTCATTGATGCTTCTTGTTTGATTTCTTCTGCCTTCGAAACAATCTCCTTGCTTTTTCTTGGTCCCAATTTCTTTGATTCAACATCCTTACTCTCCTCTTCATAGACAAAGTCTATCCACAAAGTTTCTTCTTTCTGTATCTCCTGGACTTTTATTTCAATGTCCAAAGCACAGTATTTATCCGAGGCCAACAAGCTGACCTGTTGCTGTTCCTGCTTGAGACCAATTATCATGGCTTCTTTCTCTTGCTCTTGCACCTTTTGGACTATTGATTTTACATCCAATATTGAGAATCTAACTAAAACCAAAGATCTGGCCTCCTGGGTTTCAACTTTTTGCCTATAACCAGGCATCATTGTCATCTTTGGTGACAACTTCTTTGTCAGCACTTTCCTGGACTAAGTGCTTCAGGTGTGCCAATTCCTCATCAGCCGTCAATTCGGCTGATCCATCAGGTTTTCTCAGTATACTGAGTGGTGTTACTCCCTCAATATACAATTTGGCCTCTGCAAAGTCTGCACAAGCTATGAAGGGTTGAGGATCTGCATTGATTTCCTCTGTTTCCCCATTGCCCAAGGCCATCATTATCTTCTGATGTAGAAAGGAAGGCACACATTTGTTGGTGTGAATCCAATCCCTACCAAGTAAAGCATTATACTTAGCATTGCTGTCAATAATGAAGAATGTCGTCATGCAGTCCCTGGTTCCTACACTTAGGTCGATGGGCAAAATGCCCTGAGCCATCTGTTTGTCTCCGGCAAAACCAGCAATGGTTGTGCTGGTTGGGATTAACCTAGGGTTCTTTTTCCCTAGTTTCTTCAGAGAAGATTTTGGGATCAAGTTTACTGCTACCCCATTATCCACCAATACTCGATTCATCTGTATCCCATCAAAGAAGGCCTTGCTATACAAAGGTTTGACATACTGTGTCATGGATGTTGTGGGATACTCAAAAAGGTACGAAAGGTTTATACTCACCTCCTCCTCACTCTCATCTCTAGTTTACATTGGCGTCACCATTTCATATTCATCTTGCACCATACTAACTTGTGAGTCTTCACTGGACACTGGAATTGGGTCAATCTCCTGACCTTCTTGGTTTTCATCCTCTACCTGGAATTCCTGTGGTAGTATATGCACCATATTCACTGACACTGGAGGAAACGAGCCAAATTGGACCACTAGCTGTATCTGCTTCTTTTCCAAGCCAACTTGTTCAATCACTTCAGCAACATCTTCCATGCTGCATTCTGGCACTTCATTACCAATGTCTTCCTTCGAATGGTCAGTTTCTGCTGGTTTTTTGACTAAAAATGTATGTTCAGCCATGAAGGCTTCAAACATTTCTTCCTCAACCTTCTCATTTCTTTGGCTTAAACCAACTTCTTCATCTATCTCACTATCACTTTCCATCAAAGCCTTTTTCCAATCCTACCAAACTAGATCTTTTTGTGGCCTTTAGTTCAGAATGAACTTTTGCCAATTACTCTCTGCTGCAACTCCTTTTGTCTTGAAGAGTCGATTTTGGATTATGATCTGACTTTGAATTTCCTTCTCCTTCTGCCTGGCTCTTTGGCTGGACCAATGAAGAGCTTTTTCCACTTTCTTTTAGATCCTTCTGGTACTGAGTGTACTTTCGCTGGATCTTCCTCCTCTGGGATCTAGAAATCACTGGGACCATACTTGGTTTCTTTGTTTTTGGATGCTTTAACAACACCCAATTATTCGGAGCCACCAAAGGAGGTTTAACCATCCTACCGTGGCCTCCAACAACATTTCTTAGGATGGACAATTCCCTAGGTTTGTTCTGCATGACAAACCAATCTGGGACTCTAGGTACCCATGGACCCACTAGCTCAGTTGTTGAACTGTCTCTTTCTCCCTTCGAAGCCATCTTCGAAGCTGGCTGCGAAGACCACTGCCTGGCCCTGACTACCTGTCTTGGGCCTATTTCAAGTCTCCCATGAGGGTGGCCACTTTTCCTTTTGTGTGAGGCTGGTCTAGAGGGCCAATCTCTGGCTTTGATCTCATAACTTGAACCCCTTTCAAGTCTCCTTTCAGGATGATTACTCTCCATTCTGTAATAGTTAGGTGGTCTGGATTCATGTAGAGGTCTCTTCCCTATGGAGTGCACTCTAGCAGCTGTCAGCTCAGCCATTAATGGCTGCTGCCTAACACCAGTTGGATATAGCCTTTTGTTATAAGCATTGGTTGGTTTAGGACGTCTCTACACATCCTTGTAATATTGTTTCCCATCAATTGGAAGCCCTTTCAACCACTTGTAGCTCAACCTGCATCTAGGACACATTCTTTGTATGATAGCTGCTTCTAAAGAATCATCATCCAATGCTTCTTCATCAGAGTATTCCCTCTGGTCTGAGAAATCTTGTCCAATAGCTGGTAAATATCTAGTGTCTTTCTTGACAGTTGTCTGGCTGGCAACATGCATTTGCACATTAACCTCTTCCAATTCTTTTAAGGACAAGTTCTGGAAGTCCGGCACGATAACAATGGCTGCTACTTCTCTAATCTCTGGGAATGGATTAGTGTCAATCCCCTTGGCCTTTTCTGCTTTAGCTGGGAATTTTAGACTCCCCTTTCGAATCTACTCTCGGATCCTGTCTTGAAAAACAATGCAGTTTTTAGTTGAATGAGACCAAGAATTATGCTATTTACAATACACCTTTCATTTAAGTTCCTCTGGAGACGAAATTTTGACTCCTTTTGGCAACTTCAAGAAATTTATAGCAAGCAAATGATCAAAAATGTCATCTGCCTTCGTTAAATCGAAAGAGTATTTCCTATGAAGGTCTTTCTTTTTAAACTGCTAGTCTATTGTTGTGTCTTTATGAATTAATGCTTCACAGATCACAGGTTCTTTTCCTACTACAATCTCTGCTGCATCAATCTCATAATTAGGATCTCTATAATACGTCTTGTATGATGCATTACTTCGATCTTGCTCTTCTTCTAGTAATGCTTCATACCTAGACACCTTCTAGGTCAGTTCCACTAAGTTTCTAAACTCAATTAAGCCAAACTTCTTTTGAAGCCTAAACTCTAAACCATTCTGAGCCAATTTCACGAATTCAGGCTCTGGTAGGATGACCCTACATTTGTTTCATGCTCTTTTGAATCTGGTAACAAATTGAGCAGCCTTTTCATCAGGCCTTTGACTCAACCTTGCCAAATCTGCCATCCTCTTCTTCTAGGAATGCTTCATACCTAGACACCTTCTAGGTCAGTTCCACTAAGTCTCTAAACTCAATTAAGTCAAACTTCTTTTGAAGCCTAAACTCTAAACCATTCTGAGCCAATTTCACGAATTCAGGCTCTGGTAGGATGACCCTACATTTGTTTCATGCTCTTTTGAATCTGGTAACAAATTGAGCAGCCTTTTCATCAGGCCTTTGACTCAACCTTGCCAAATCTGCCATCCAAACCTCTGGCTCTGTTTGGAAGAACTAGGCATGAAATGCCTCCTCCATCTGTTGCCAAGTTTGGATGGAGCTAGGTGTAAGGTTAATATGCCATACGAAGGCTGCCCTAGTTAAAGAGTTTGGGAACAATCTCAACTTCATGTAATCATTATTGGTAAATTCACCACATTGAGCAGTGAACCTAGTAATATGCTCCACCGTTGACTGGTTTCCATTCCCATAAAAAAGGGCAAAGTCAGGAATCCTAAATTCTCTTGGGTATTCATGTACCCTATCTACCCATTCTAGATATGGCTTTCTGTACACAGGAGTTTGAACCCCTCGAGCCATTGGTCCATACATCTCTCTAATAATGTCAGCAATCTGGTCCCTAGGAACCATATCTGTGCTTGTTAAACCAATACTGGAGGAACAAACACAAGATTTGGTGGACAACCTTATGCCTGAGGTCCTCTTGGTCCATAGGGTGGCATATTTGGGGCTGGTTGTCCCTGTGGTGCTGGCTGTTGTTGAGGGTATGGGTAACCCCTCTGAGCCCGTCCTGCGAAAGGACCTGCGAAGGGTGCTGGAACAGGTGTTGTGTCTCTTTCAATTGTAGGGAACCCTTCCAACATCCCGGTGTAAATTCAAACAGAGGATTAGTAACCCCCCTTGTGCCAGGTATAACTTCAAACATGAGATTTGGAAACATCTTTATGTCGTTTTCTTATGTTGGGCAAGATCCACCAACTTGCATGGCTTCACTGTTAAATAATGAGGCATTTTGATTTGCCACAGGCCTCGAAAGAGGTTCATACCAAGACTGAGGTGATGGTCTTTCGTAGTTTTGGTTACTGGTTTGACTATTAGAATGTCCATTAATTTGCATAGGCTATTTATCTCTAGCCAATCTTTATTGAGGGACATTTGAAATTTCCTCCGTACGTCTTGTGTTTATTGGTTGGTGGGTATTCATTCGATCCATGAAGGACGTTGCCCATCTTTCCATTGTGTTCATTAACTGTTGTCCCATGGCATCTACTAGGCCACTCCATGGATTCATTGGCTGAGTAGATGGAACAGTGGATGGTCCAATTCATTGGCCTTGTCCAATATTTTGAACATGTGGTACTTGTTCTGAAGTGCTGGTCTATTCGACCAAAGGTTCTGATAGAACATGTACTTCTATAGGATGTGTTATCACATTATCCTCTAGATCAGGTATTTCTACCTTTCCTTCCACGCCTTCTTCCAAGCGTTCATTTTCTCCTTGTTTCCTACATCTAGCCATTTTAAAGAGTCCCACTGGGCGTGCCAAAAATATATGTTGGCTTTTTGGCTTTCGAAGGTTATTAATGTAAATTTGAGCGTGCCAGCAAGGATCAATCAGTCCTTACAGAATATTAATTGCCAACCAATTATCAGACGATTATGTTTTAGTTCTTTCAGCCTCAATGAAGAAGACTTTTATTGGTGGCTTTGTTTAGGAGAATTAAGCAAACAATGAGTAAATGAAGAACAATTATAGCATTTCATTAAGTAAAATAGAAGATTTACAAAGATCCAAATAAGCCTCGTAGAAGTTTACAACAACAAACTACTTGAAACTACTCCTATAAACGAAGTATAGTGCTGGAATTTGAAGTATAGAAACGTAAAGAACAAGAAATATAAAAACTGGAAAAGAAATAAAGTAAATAAAACTTGTTTTTTGGATCTGAGTCTGGGGGCACTTTCTGGGGCCTTCTCTGCTATTTATACTTCTCAATGATAACTGTCGAACTGCACTTCTAACCGTCGAACCGCCCCTCCATGATCGCTGATCATGTTGCCTTATAATTAGCTCCACTATGCCAATATCTGCAGTTAGGCTTTCCTCCTGATTTTGAATTTAAATATGAGTAACCGTTGAAGCCACATCATTTTGTATCTTTTTGCTGATCCAGTGCTATGCATATCTTATAAAAACCAATACTAACTGCCACGTGTATGATTATGATCGAAGATTTGAGTTGTCTCCCCGTATTGCCCTTATCCTGCCACGTGTTGAACTGTGATTGGCTTTATGTAAAATATGTAGCCAACAATATAATATGGTTAGATACAAGAAATGATTACTAAAGATCTGTGGTTCTGGTTAAATATAAATAAATAATAATCCTAAAAGTCTCGCTGTTTATATATATGGAAATAAGAAAAATTATTTAGTGTGCTAAGGATTTAATAGTTCTTAATTTTTTTGGCTATCTGAAATGTGGTTGGATATCTGCAGGTATCTGGTATTTGTGGGGACGAGGATGGATTGAAAAATTTCACTCGTAGCGAGGGTGGGGCGAGGGCGGAAGTGGAGTTTGTTTGCAGGAGCGGGGAATGGCAAACCCACCCGTGGCCATCCCTAATTACATCAAATAGTCTGGCACAAAAGCTATTTTTATGATAAATTATGTACAGGGGACCGTTTGATTGGACCATTCTGTCCCCAAAACCATAAATTATGTATAGGGGACCCTTCGATTGGATGCTTTGAACCCTAACTAGGTATCGAAAACTCTCCCTCTCAAGTATCTAACAACATTCAGAAGATTTAATTTTTGTTGCATAGGATTGAACGAAGCCATGTACGAAGCTAGAGGTTAAGTTGAGAATACTTGTCTTCTATTCTTCGATTCAGCCTTCTTTTGTTCTTGTTGTCTGTTTCATTATATTTTTCATTCCTTTTTTATGTAAAATTTGGGGATTTTTTGGGGATTCATTTAAATTTGTTTCCTCTTTTCTTTTTTGTTTTTGACTATATCTATACTATTATCTATCTATCTATCTATCTATACTATTATTAAGTGAATATCTAAATTAGTTTAGTAAACTTTCTTCTCCTCATGCCACATAGCAACGTTATATATTTTAAAATAAAAAATATTATATACAGCGTAAGCAAGTTTTGAATCCAAAACATTAGATTTTATTAAAAACATATTTATCACTTAAACAACATACATATTATGATATTAAATTCTTTATTATTTATTTTTATTATTAGTTATTTGAATTGTACACGCATCGCGTGCGCTACCCTCTAGTTATGTATATCCAGGGCTTTGTAATTGAGTTTTGGAAGCCATAATTTTAAGAACAGCGCCTATTATTTTTTTTTAATGATAATTATAATCTCAATTAAAATTACTATAAGGACACAAATTAAAATGAAACACCCACTCTTACAACATAATTGAACATCCAACCCTAGTAAATCAAATTAAACACTCACCTTCAAATGAAATTGAAAACCTCCGATCAAAAAAATAAAATTGAAAACCCAAGCACATGATGTATCACTCAAAAATAAAAATAAAAATAAAAATAAATAAAAAATAAAAAAAAACTTGACAATTGAAAATCAACAATGTAGATATAATTGCAATACCAACTTCTTATACAGTAGTTCATCAAACGCTGTCTCCAGGACTCAGAGGCAAGAGAAAATTGTGCTCCAAACGTCATATGCAGAAACCCACAAAGAAAGCGTATAGCTATTCTTCACAGAATACATGTCCTTCCACACTGCTATTTCGTTAATACACCAAAACTCGGGTGATGAAAGATTACGAGAGGGAAGAATTTGTTAGATTATGTTTTAGTGAGTGTCTATATTGTCATGGGCTGTGCAACTAGGTGGATGTGTAATGCTTTAGAGGAAAGATAATTTTGGTATTATGTGGGATTTCTTAGAAATTTTGTCAAAAATGGAAGGTCCTTAAAAAAAAGGTATAGGTGTATAATAAAAGTACGCTCTTGAAGTAATTTTTTGGTTTGCCACCTATGAATTGTTACTGCACTATGGCTATATTATTATAAAATATATACGATCAATGCTCAAATTAATCATGTAATTTTTTGGTTTGCCACCTATGAATTATTACAATACTATGGCTATATTATTATAAAATATATATAATCAATGCTCAAATTAATCAATGCTCAAATTAATCATTTATGCACTATGTTTCTTACTGTTACACTACAACATATAAGAGTTTTAGAGATCAAATTTTTTAGTCTTTAAAAGTGAAATTTTGGTTGCAAAAGACATTTATGGACCAATTTTTATTGTTGTGAGGATATTCGCTAAAAATCGTCCCGAAAAGTCAAAAATAAGATTTTTAGCGACAAAATTTTGAAAATATCACTAATAAATAGACTTTTAGGGGTAAAATAATTTTGTCTTAAAATGATTTATTTTTTAGAACAAAATATTTAATTCCAAAAGAATAATAATTCATCATTAATATCCAATCTTTTGGGACAAAAGATTTCATTTTTGGTTTGGTTTAGTTATATCAAATAAAAGGCTCTCGTCTTATCTCTCTTTTTAGCTTTGTTAACATGGACTGTATTATTTATTATTAATTTTGTTCCAATGGAATACAAACACATGAATTGACATGCCATGATGCTTACCAAAAAAATCGTAAAAGTTTAAAACGGACAACACAATTTGCACAAACATGGTCTACAATACCAATTTTGTTCACTTTGAATGTACGTTTTAACAATATCTTGTCAGTTCTGTTTAATTAAGTTATTATAAAGTATCCTTTTTGGGAAAATTATCCATAGGTCCCATGGGAAACATGTGATCTCCATTTAATTCCATAACTTTTTCACTACACCCAAAAGTTCTTTCCCCCCCTCTCTCTCTCTGCTTTTTGCTTCCCTTCCTCTCTCGTTTTTTTTTCTACATTTTTCTGTCACCGTGTTTGTCATGGGAGAGGACCACCGGTGATCATATCTTTCTCCATTGATCGGGGTTCATTGATAACCACCAAGCATTGAAATCAACTCCGACGAAGAAGATGATATATTTTCCGACGAAGAAGATGAATTGATCTACTTAGATCTGATATAGATCTACTCAGATCTACATCAGATCTGAGTAGATCTACACAGATTTGGTTAGACATCCGTCTTTCCCCTTCGATCTCTTTTTTTTTTTTTTCTCTCTCTGCTATACACTTCTGTTTTTCTGTTCTAATGGAGAAAATTTTCGAATTCTGAACAAGCAGTTTTCGAGTTTTAGTTACAGGCGGTGAAAACTGTAAAATTTTGCAGTTTTAATTTTTTTTTTTGGTGCTGGAATGAATCATGGTTTAAAACTGTAAAATTTTGCAGTTTTATAACATTCTTTAGAACTGTAAAATTTTACAGTTTCATAACATGTTTTTTAATTTTTTTTTCCCGGCAATATTCTAGACATTCCGGTGAGTCTCCGGCGACCGTTAAACGGAAGTCCGACGGTAGTAAGATGTGAACAGTGTCTATAAATTTTAAAAAAAAAAAAAAGAATTTTTTGGTAACAATTAAAAATGTGTTGGACTAATTGGTGCAAGTATTTTGTTTTGGGATTAGTTGGGTTTTGAACTTGTTACATGGGACTTATCAATAAGTTCCCCTATATTTTTTACTCTTGGGAAAAAAAAGGAAAAAGAAATGGGAGGGGAATTTGTCAGTTCAAACAGTCATGTGCTAGTCATGTGACGTGACCTCTTTCTGTTACCTATGGTTAAGGTAAAGGGGCATAAGTTGAGCATGCTCAAATTCAAAATCAGACTATCAAAGGTGTTTTCAGGTTTTGGGTAAAAAGTGTTTTAAGGTTACAATGCATAGGGTCAAAGTGTAATTTATTCTCAGTTTAATAGTTCTATTTTTGTTTGGGGTGAGGTTCTGTGTTTCTATTTGTTAGAATGTAATATTAATGATTATGGACACTGTATTTCCAAGTTGTTTTGGAACTGTAAAAGGTGTTTATGATTTGTCTATAACCAGTTGTGCTGGCTTTTATGATATGCATTATACTAAAAGGAATATTAGTAGTTTTTAAAAAAATTCAATTTGACATTGGTAATTTGGGCTTTATGAATTGTGATTTTGTTTTGAGATTTGTTGGGAGTTCTGATATCATGGTTGATGTTTTAACATTTAAATGCGATCTTGTTTACTTTCATTTATTTTGTTTTGAATGATGATAGATAATGCTTGCATTGAACATTTGTTTTTTAATACAAGTATTTACCCTGGGGTATCAAGTTACCTAAGGTCTGTTGAGGAAACATGGCACTGGATTGCCTAGTTTGTTGCCCATCTATTAGTATTTTGCTTAATAAAATTACATAATGTGAATATACACTATCCACACGATCAATTTGCTTGCATGTTGGAGTATCATTTGTGCTTGTTTGTTTATCCTAGAGGCCATTTATTTTTTGGGTTCCCTAGTAGCATTACTGAATTGAGACATAGCCACTGCTAGCCCGGGACACCAATTGCTTATTTTGTGGCAAAAAATTTGAAAAGTTATGCTAAAATTTTGTAGGAACTAATGAAGTAACAAGAAAACTAGGTGTTAGGAAATATGGGTTAGGTTTGGTTTTATTAACAAGGTTAGTCTTAGGGGACTTCCGTTTAATTGCTTTGACATTGATTTTTTCAAGTTCTTTGCCGGGCTAGACACTGGATGTGTTGCTGGAGAACAAGAATGGACGGTTCTTTGGAGAAGCGTTTGTCATCTTTAGGGTTGTTTGGAATGACCTAAATAAGTGTATTTTTTGTCTTTTTACGAAAGGATATGCAGAAAAGTAGAGAGATAATGTGATGGAAAAAAGATAAAAAGATGGATTATTTTGGTGTTGTCAAACTTGGCCTAAATAAATATCACAAATATATATACATACATACATATATATATATATATATATATATTTGGAGTGTATATTGAATGGTTGAAAAAATGAAATGTTAATAATAATAAATAAATAAATAAATATAAATTTTTTTTGAGGATATATACGGCCTGTCACCACTCTAACACATAGGATGGTGAATATATGCATATTTAAATAAGCACCTGGATAAGTCATAATAGGGAAGAAGCAAATAGCAAGTGATTTGAGTGACACGTGGTGGCAAAATTTACCACATGACTGTACACATTACCCCCTATAAATAGTGAATCGTCGAGCTTCGAAAAGAAACAAGAAAGAGATATATAGATTCAAAATAAGTACAGCATACTAGTAAGTGAGAGGGAGATTAATGATCTGGTACTGGGCCGGACAGATCTAAGCCAGACAGGGTTTTGCCGGACAGATTTGGGTCGGGCAAGTGTTGGGCCGAGGATGTGCGGCCCAGTTTGGAAAGAAGCTGCTCAGCAAGGCAGTGCTCGGTTGGACCGAGCTGCTTGATCAGGCGATGGTGGAGCTAGTCAAGCTGAGTGACCGGCGCCCGGAAAGGCGTGGCCAGCCGAGGTAATCGATTGATCGGCAGGAAGGCCGACCACAGGAGGTGCCCCGGGCTAGGCTTTGCCGAGATGCCGCCTAGCCCGGTCCTCCTTAGGCTAAGCCAGTGAAGTGCTTGGGTATGAAGCACAGCACGGCCGTGGAGAGAGAAGCTTGGCTGCCGAGCTCCAGCTGAGAAGGCAGGCAGTTGAGATTAGGTGATGTTCAGCAAGGTTTATGCTGACAGATGGGATAGCAGAGCCACGTGTCAGGAGATGACTGGGAATGGATATGGGGCGCAGAGGGTATATAAGCATGTCTGCGCCCCCCATACGTGGAGACGAAAATTCTGTAAGGAATTCCTACACTCTCACACTCCGCTTTCTCTCTCTTTATCCTAAGGTGTGTGCTAATTAGATCGTCGGAGGGGTTTTCCGGCTGCACACCGCCAGGTAGCTCACCCCCATTGTGCTTTCAGGTGATCGGACGGAAACGGAGCTTGGAAGAAAGGAATACGGGCTTGCCTGAATATTTGCTCCCCGTACAATTGGTGCCGTCTGTGGGAATCTTGACAGACAAAACCTTGTCTTCCAGGTTCATCTGATTGCCGTCCATGGCGAACAACGACGAGTTTCCGTTGTCTGCCATAGACAGAGCCACCCCGGAGTTCACCCAAATGAGAGAAGGCCCTCCCGCCATTCATCCAATGGCGGACTTGGGGACGCCCACCGGAGGACAGTCAAGAGACGCGCGGGATAAGCGCAGAAGAAGTCATGGTCATTCACGGAGTCCAGACGGTCACCGGCGGAGGAGAGACTCACACGCCAGACATATGGAGAATAAGTTGAGGGACCAAGACGCTGTCATCCGGCAAATGGCGGCGGAGATGGAGGATCTGAAGCGGCATGTTAAAGGTAAATGTGTAGCTGGAGTGGGTGACCACAGTGAGCGCACCCCATCCCGCCGTTCAGGCGGTCAGAGTCAGCGACGCACTCAGTCCATATCTATTACCAGAAGTTACCAGGTTAGTGATTCCGACGCGCATGCAGAAAAGTCTAGCGCGCAAGACAGCACCTATAAACCCTCACGTCCGGTAACGACATCGAGGTACTCTTACTCTGCTCATTCAGAGGATTTGCGGGCGGTCTTAGAGGAGCGGGCTCGCCGGCGCGAAGCTTAGAGAATACCGGCGTTCCAGCGGCTATCCTACGGGGTTCACGCCAGCGAAGAGGTCGGAATGCCTCCACCCCGCCAAGCAGTGCCACTCTTTGAAGATACGGACTTGGCCAGGCTGAGTGCCACCCCTTTTTCCCTGGAAATAGAAACAACACCGCTTCCGGCAGGCTTCCACCAGCCTAAGTTCACACTCTACGATGGAAAAACTGATCCTTACATGCATGTGAGCCACTTCCGACAGGTTATGGCCGGACATAGGCGAAATGACGGACTTATGTGCCTAATCTTCCCGTCAAGTTTAGGTGAGCTGGGCTTAAAGTGGTTCGAGAGGTTGCCGGAAGGGAGCATACAAAGGTGGCATCAGTTGGCCGAGGCGTTTGTTACACGCTTCAAAACCAACACAAAAACACCAAAGGAGGTCGATCACTTACTAAGTGTCAAGATGGAGGCAAGTGACACATTGAAGGCATACAACTCAAGGTATTGGGAAACCTTCAACGAGATCTTGGATTGCCCGGTCAACCTCACAATCACGCAATATAAGCGTGGTCTCCCGGTCGGCCATAGACTGCGGGACTCGCTTACCATGCACCAACCGACCTCCATAGGCCAGCTCATGCAGCGGATCAATGAGCACATCCGAGTAGAGGATGACGCGTCAGCATCTACCGTGAAAGCAACTCCGGTAGCAATGGACAAGAAGACAGCAGGCAAAGTGCATGCAGTTGGGCAAGAGTCCGGCCGCTCAAGTGACCGAGCAGAGGAATCAGACCGTGGCTCGAATCGCAAAAACCGGGGTAGAGGACATCGGAATGACCGGGATGACTACCCCCGAGATGACGTAGCGGACACAGACAGAAGGTTGAAGGCAAGGACTGGCATAACCACGGTCTGCAAGATTCTAATCTATCGCATACTTAGTGAAATCCGAGACGAGGAGTATGTCCGGTTTCCTGCTAAGTTGGGCGATGGACAAAAGGGCTACAATCCGCGGTATCGTTGTACGTTTCATCGGGAGCGAGGCCACCAGACTGAGGATTGTTTGCCTTTAAGGCAACACTTAGAAGAGCTGGTCGCGGCCGGGCACCTAGACTTGTACATTGATGGCAGCGTGAAGCCGAATCAGGCTCCGGTCGATCCTAGGGGACAGGATGACCGAGACGCACCACCACAGGGAGTTATTAATGTCATCCACGGCATTGTGGAACCGGAGCGTGTTTGTGAACTCCGGGGCATGATAAAAAAGACAGAACATATGAGGGAAGTTTTGTCGGTACAGCCTGCCATCAAAAGGGGGAAGACTGAAGAAAAAGACGTGATTAGTTTCACCTCAAGGGATCTAGAGCGTATCCAGACGCCGCACAACGATGCCCTAGTAGTAACACTACGCGTCAAGGAATTTGATGTTAAGCGGATCTTGATCGATTAGGGAAGCTCGGTCGAGATCATGTATTATGATGCGTTCAAGCAGCTCAAACTCCGGGAGACAGATTTGGCTCCGGCAACTTCCCCATTGGTTGGATTCAACTCACAACCGGAGTGGCCTTTGGGAAAGATTATCCTGCCGGTTAAAGCGGGATCCGTGGTCAAGCAAGTAGAGTTTTGGGTGCTACAAGTGCCTTCGACGTACAACCTTATCCTGGGAAGGGGATGGCTTCACACTATGCAAGCTGTAGCGTCGACCTACCACCAGGTGATGAGATTCCCCTCAGCTATGGGGGCAATCGAGGCGATCTGGGGGGATCAAGTCATGTCCAAACAGTGCTTCGTGGCGGTGAACGACAGCCGGGCTGCCAAAGGGTTCGTCCAAATGATAGAAGGACCGGAAGACCGAGGAGTTCTGGAGGATGTGGGCACTAAGGCAGAGGACAAAGCTGTGGAGGACATGGTTGAGGTGCGACTCGATTAGAGTGGCCGGATAAGTTCTTCCTGCTCGGTTCCAACTTTACTGCCCAAGAGAGGACCGAGATGGTTGAGTTTTTGATTGCCAACATCGAAGTCTTCGCATGGTCGCCTTACGACATGCCTGGCCTCGATCCAAGTTTTATCTGCCATCACCTCAATGTCTTTCCTGGAGCAAAGCCAGTCATCCAGCGAACAAGGAGATCGGCACTGCATCACGCCGAGGTAGTTGCAGAGGAGGTGAAGAACCTGCTTGAGGCACGAGCAATTCAGGAAGTGCACTACCCTCGGTGGATTTCCAACACAGTAGTGGTGCCCAAGAAGAATAGAAAGTGGCAAGTTTGTGTCGACTATAAGACAGTCAACCGAGCTTGTCCCAAAGATAGCTTCCCTTTGCCGCGAATTGACCAGCTTGTGGACTTGACGGCTGGACATAATAGGCTCAGTTTCTTGGATGCCTACCGCGGCTACCATCAGATCGCCATGCATGGGCCTGACCGAGAGATCACCTCTTTCATGACTCCAAGGGGACTCTTCTGCTACCGAGACATGCCTTTTGGTTTGAAGAACGCCGGGGCAACCTTTCAGAGGATGGTGACCAAAATGTTTGCTCCTTTGCTTGGCCGGACAATGGAGGCCTACATCGATGATATGGTGGTAAAGAGCCGACATGAGGCGAACCATTTGTCCGACTTAGCCGAGATGTTTGCCATTATAAAGAAGCACAAGCTGCGCTTGAATGCGTCAAAGTGTGCCTTTGGCGTGGGATCCGGAAAATTTTTGGGGTTCCTGGTCACGAACCGAGGCATCAAAGCTGACCCTACTCAGATCAGAGCCGTGCAAGAGTTGAAGCAACCCAGCTCAACTAAGGGCGTGCAGCATCTGGCCGGGATGGCCGCCGCGCTTAATCGGTTTATAAGCCGGTCATCAGATCGCTGCCGCCCTTTCTTTCAAGCATTGAAGTCAAAGTTCTCGTGGGACGAAGAGTGTGACCGAGCTTCAGCCGAGCTCAAGGAATATCTGTCTTCTCCGCCACTGTTGGTTACACCAGAGCTGGGTGAGGAACTCTACCTTTACCTTGCCGTCTCCCAGCACGCAGTCAGTGCGGTGCTCGTCCGCACTGAAGGAATCAAGCACCTCCCAATTTTTTATGTCAGTAAGACCTTGCTGCCGGCTGAGACGAGGTACTTGCTGCTGGAAAAACTTGCGTTGGCGTTAATGATGGCTTCAAGGAAGTTGGCGCATTATTTTCACGCCCATACCATCATCGTACTGACCGAGTTTCCGCTTAAGGCCTTGTTTGAACAGGCGGACTTTTCAGGCCGAATTCTCAAGTGGGCGGTCGAATTGGGACAGTTTGATGTAAAGTTCCAACCGCGCACAGCCATAAAGGCCCAAACTTTGGCCGATTTCGTTGCTGAATTCTCGCCAGGAACTCATCCGGTATGCCCGGTCGATATTGCCGCGGCTGAAGAAGAAGGGACTGCCAGCCTGACCGAGATACCACAACTGGGTGGAATTGCCGATGCGGAATTTGCGCGCCCCACCGTAGTACCCTCACTTTGTACAATTCAACCAACCGGTGACACAATGACGGAGTCGGGTATTGCTGTCCCACCCACTCTGTCCGGTACCGCGTCGTCAGAGGGTGAAGTGATGGAACTACTCAGCACGGAGCCTGCGGCCGACATAATACCGCAACCTGGTGATTCGCCTACGGACTTATGCATTATAGACCGACTTGCTGAGTCCGGTGCCGAATCACCAAGGGGGGCTGGAGTGGAACCAATCAACACGGAACTTGAAACCAGATAACCAAGAAACCGTGATCCCATTGCCCTTCGCAACTCTCAGGACCCGTTAGACTGCTGGAAGCTTTTTGTGGGGGAAATGTGGAAGCTTTTTGTTGATGGAGCGTCCAACCGTCATGGTACCGGCCTAGGTATCGTTCTTATCTCTCCGGATGGCCTAACCATTGAACATTCTATCACGCTTGGCTTCCCAGCATCTAACAATAAGGCTGAGTACGAGGCCCTTCTCGCCGGGCTCAAGAGCGCTATTCAAATGAAGGCTACCGAGCTATTAGTGTACAGTGATTCCCAGCTTGTGGTTAACCAAGTCTCTGGGATTTACGAGGCAAAGGATGATAGAATGGCGAAGTACCAAGCTCTGGTCAGGGCGCACATCAAGCAGTTTCAGGCAATCAGAGTCCAACAGATTGGCCGTGAAGAAAACAACCGAGCTGATGAGTTGGCCGGCCTCGCTTCGATGGTAGATAGTACGTCTCCAAACCCCCTGTTAATTGACTTTCTTCCACGGCCAAGCATTGAAGACGCCGGGCAGACGGATGTATTCTGCGCCGCGCTAGGTCCTTCTTGGATGGACCCCTTAATCTTGTTCCTCAGAGACCGGATTCTACCAACTGACAAGAAAGAAGCGCACAAAGTCCGGGTGAAGTCAGAGCGGTTTTGGCTCTCTCCATCTGGTGCGTTGTATAAAAAGTCCTTCACTGGTCCTTATCTAAAGTGCGTGCACCTGAGTAGTATGGAGGCGTTCTTGTACGAAATTCACGAAGGCATCTATGGCAGCCACATAGGGGGCAGGTCCTTGGCCTACCTAGCTATTTCGCAAGGATACTGGTGGCCGTGCATGCAGGCTGACGCACAAAAGTACGTCCACAAGTGCGAAAAATGCCAGAAATTCGCCCCATCAGATCCATCAGCCTGCTAGGGAACTTCTTCCCCTCACCAGTCCTTGGCCCTTCGCCATGTGGGGGCTAGATATAGTGGGGCCACTGCCAACAGCACCGGGCAACCGGAAATTCTTCATTGCGGCCACAGATTACTTCACGAAATGGGTTGAAGCTGAGCCCTTGGCGACAATCAAAGAGAAAGACGTGAAGCGGTTTGTCTGGCAGAACGTGGTCACGCAGTTTGGCGTCCCCAAGATCTTGATCTCTAACAACGGCACCCAGTTTGACGGTCGCCTATTCAGAGGATTTTGTGAAGATTTGAAGATTGAATTCTACAACTCCACTCCGGCTTACGAACCGAGGCATCGAAGCAGACCCTACTCAGATCAGAGCCGTGCAAGAGTTGAAGCAGCCCAG